>JAKCPI010030200.1:0-29638 GCA_023213315.1 Euborellia annulipes | reverse complement strand
AAAATCCAGCATTTTATAGCAAATTTTATATAAAAGCGTGGATCAAGAAGGGAATAGAAGAATCCCCTCTTATGATAATAAAATATTTATAAATAAAATTACAATGGCGTAATAAATGCCGAAAAAAGTGAAGATGAAGTACATGTAGTTTTATAAAAAGAAAAATTAATGAAAATATAAACATAATTCTACTCTATTTAAAACAAGTTTAGTAGTCTGCCAATAACTTAGAAAAAGGGGCACGGCTGGCGACTGCAGAATTTGTCAGTGTTATGCACCAATGAAGGACAGGAAGGCGGGTGGAAAGAGCAAGTGGCGACCAAAACAAGAGCTCTGATCGGTTAACTACTCTACTTCTCCATATACTCATTACTTAAGTTTATTAAATAGAGCAGATATTTTCAAAACTGGGAGGCGCGGACTAGTTTAAGGGGAGGCGCGAATATTATATTAGCCACAGCGTGCATTTTCTTGGCCAAAGTTTTATAAATAAAATAAGAATAAATAAAAAAGTATTTTTATTGAATACTTAATTATCAGATAACTAGCCGCGCTGCCTGCCTTCTATGTTTGTATTATTTTATAAAATGGCGGCGAGGCGTCATACGATTAAATATTTTTAAGGGAGGCGTGGTAATAGAGTTTAGAAACCACTGAAATAGAATATTAATAATTTTGAAGTGTAAAAACTTATAAAAAAGTGTACAAAAAAAAAAGGGGGGGGAAATGTCATAAATCAATAAAGCTACGCTAAATTATGAATATCATAATTTTATAATCAAATTCATAAAACTCACCAAAAAGTGAACCAAAACAGAATCAAGAAGTTATCAAAAAGATATTTACCTGAAACAAAAAGAAAGAAAATACATTAATTATGCTTAAATGAGAAAATTTAATTAGAATAAGTGAAAATTTTATACAAGTTCAACTTGGAGAAGACTAAAAATTTAATCAAGTTACTAATGAGTAGATTAACGTGATCAAAAAAAATAATATAAATGAATAAGAAAGTAAAAAATTCTTATTTTATCAAAATCCCATTTGTTAAATTTGCATATATAAGTCGAAAATTTTTTTTTTTCTATACATTTATTGATTGAATTAGCATAAGCTTAAATTTAATAAGATGACATTAATTGGTGAGTCGAATCGTTTCCTGTCAATTTATTAAGGATGATAAGTGATATAATTTAAATATGATTAGAGAAAAAAAAAGTCTAATAAAATTGATTTCTAAAACACTACGAATATTTTATTTGAAAGAACTATTAAAAAAAAAAACTAAAGTGAGGAAGCCGGAAATTTGAATAATTAATAAATAAAAAAAAAAAAAATTCAGTGATCATTCAAAGGTGGCCATCATATTATGACTTTATTAAGCGGAATAAAAAAATTTATTTAATTACATAAACAACAACAACACTTGTGAGGCCTTCATTAATGGAAATTGTAGCAATGTGTTGTTTTAATTTATATCTGATTAATTATTCATTTAAGATTAAAAAAAATGTTGAGTTATTATTATTTTTTATTCATTCAAATTTGTTTATTAATTTATTTAAAGTGGGAAACGAATTAGTATGTATAAAAAAATCTGGTGTGACTGGTCGCACAGAACCCAACTTTAGATTACCGAAGGTCCCACCAGATTTTTTGTGTCGATATATATTTAGTTTCCATCGATATTCATGTATTAGAATTCAAGATGGAGAATTTATAAACATGGGAAAAATATTTATATTTTGTAGATATGTGTAGGATGGCAGCCAGGAAAGAAATCAGACAAACATTTAATTAATTTTTATCTAATTTTATTATGATTGCCGACGTTTCGGACGCAAATCGCGCCTTTCTTCAGGACAATCGAAAGTTAATGAAATACAGATGGATTTTATTTATATTTTGTTACTACGGCAACCATTACTACTATCTTACCTATGAAATACAAGAGTAAAGTGGTCTTCAAAAGATTTCAATGCTTCCTATTTCCCTATCGGACCATACTTTTTTGATTATGTTGGTCTTTATGTTGTAGGGGAAAAAATATTGATGTAATGTGGATAAAAATAAATAAAAGAATGCCTGGACCCCCAATAGATATATAGACCTATATTTTTTTTTTTTACAAATAACGAGTATCGCTTAAAGTCTTAAATGTGTGTATGTGTGTGTGAATGGGAATAAAGTGTGAGTGTTTTTTTAATAAAAAATAAATAAATAAATAAATAAAGGTATTTCTCAAGTCAAATCTAAAAAAAAAATTCATAAATCAACTATTTTTTAGATGTTCTTTAAAAAATATATCAGTAAAAATTTTGGTGAAAATTGTTTTTTTTTTTTTTTTTTTTTTTTTTTTTTAAACATTCACACTTTTTTCTCATTCACACAGTCTTTTCGGCAACTCAGGCCATTTAAGACTTTAGACGATAACCGTTGTAATTAATATATTGTATATATTGTGGGTTCAGGCATTTCTATTTAAGCCATCTGGTATCCAAATGGCTTAAATAAAAGAAAATTGTTTAAAGACCACTTTACTGATGTAGTAGTTCAGATTATTCAAATTTATTTTCAGGCTCTTTTTTTTAACACTCACTCCTTTTTCCCATTCACACTCACACACACATACACACAGTCTTTTCGGTAACTTAGGACTTTATAAGATACTCGTTATTTGTAAAAAAATATATCTATTGGGGGTCCAGGCATTCTTATACCGGCTCTTCCTTCCATAGAGCCAATGTTAAATCCCTATGGGGATTTGCATGTTAATTTCGATTCAAAAGGGTTCCCTTTGGAACTTTTTACATATTTTAAAAAATATTTTCCAATTCTTATGAAATTTTTTATTTATCTAGGATTCTCTATTGTGTATAAAATATCCAAATATGAGATTAAAATTTTGAAAAATAACCATAGTTTATTTCATGCAGTCAACTTTTAAAATGCAAGTTTGAAATTAAGGTGCTATGGGAAACTAAATATATCTCGTCACAAAAAATCTGGTGTGACAAGCTCAGTTCACAACTTTTCGATGGGTAAGAGAAAGTTGTGTGCTGTGCGACCAATCACACCAGATTTGTTTTGTTAATTATACTCGTCGTATTCAACCTCGCTACATCTTTTTATTCACGAATACATATTTGTAAAAAGATTTCGATGTTTTACTCTCAACCTTTTATTTAGATTCGTTTATTTTAAAATATAATAAAATTTAGGATTATTATTGCTTTGCTCCCGGCGACCTTCACAAGCGTGTTCGTTCGGACCCCCATCCAAGGCCCGGCCTTGGTTGGCCTTGTCTAATCCTCGAGGTGTATTTCTTCGTTTACGGCCAAGGTCTCCGGCAAATAAACAATAAAAATGCACTTAAATTTATTTTAACTATCTTTTTATTTCTTTTACTTAATTAACATAATAAATGTAATGTAGGAGTAGAAATATTTGCGAACGTTGTTCTAATCAAAGAAATTTACGATACATTGAACTCTTTTGTTTCAAAATAGTTAAAAAAAAATTTGGCTAATATTATTTTCTAATAAATATTAATAAAATACAAAAAAAAAATTTAATTGCAATAAAAAGAAAATATTGATTAATAGTAAAAAGACATATATCTTCAATTTAACACAACTCAGGAAGAAAGTACTAGTCACGTGAGTACTCAAGCCTGTCGGTTATAAATATTCATTTGCACGCCAATCGCTATCTCCGCCAGTAAATCATATCGTTTAATTTGTACGTTAATCCTTTGTCAACGTAACAAAAAAAAAAAAAATCACAAAAATAGAATACACACTCTAAAATGCATTCAATATTATTATAATATGCAAATGACGTCACCTTATGTAAATGGGCAAAGTAATAAGTATTTTAATATCCCAACCAACCTATATATATATATATATCATGTAGTAGTTAGTATTAAAAGAAAATTATATTAATATTAATGTTTTGGGTTTTAGTTTAGTGCACGATTTTAGCATAATAGAGTTGCTATTATAAATTCATATTTCATTAAATTGAATAATTTGTTGATTAATTGAGAGAGAGAGAGAGAGAGAGATGCTGTCATTAACTCCTGCAATTCCCTAACTCGATTAACGCGAAACGATTAAATTAATCTACAACCGAAATCATTTTTTACCGTAAAACACAACGCCTACCTAACATACATGTATATATTATATATATAATTATCAGGAATCGAAAAATAACAAATAGTGTCTGTCTGTCGGTTTGTCCTAAGGCGTTACGATATTAATTGAGACATAGACAAAAACGCATCTATCTTCTTTTTTTTTTTTCTTAAGATTGTTAGATTATTTTATATTCCGGTTGTCAGGTTTATAAATATATTTAATTGATATGAAAACAAAAACAAAAAAAAAAATAAATAAATTCAAATTATCATATTAGAGTGTTTATAAAATAAAGTAGTTAAAAAAAAAAAACACTGAAAGCAATCGAGTGATAACAGAGTGTTCTTTTCTGCGCATGCGCAAAGTATATACGTATATTTATGCAATATAAACAAGAAATTTCAGATTTTAAATGTTATTAAATTTTTGAACGTGACTGTATTGTAAGTCAATGACTGATCGTATTATTAAAAAATTCTCATTTTAAAATAATTAGTAAATCAACATGAAATTGTCAAACTCCAATCCGATTGAGACAAGGTTCGGTCAAGTGGTGCAGTGGTACCGCAAATTTAGATTTTTTTCGTGAAATGTTGTTATCCGAAAACAAGAAACCAAATTAAAAAAAATCAAAAATAAATAGTCTACATATCAAAAATCATTTGAACAGATCTGGCCTTTTTCTTATTGTGAATACTGCCAGGAAGTTTCACTTCTCCAAAGTTTTTTTTTTTTTTTTTTAGGATTGGGGTGACATTATTACATTATTAAAAACTATTATATGTATTAAAATACACGCATGCATTTTCATTGTTTTATCTCTGGTGTAGCGGGCTAAGGTGTCCGATGAAATCTTTTGGCTTAGCGGGATTTTTTCATTAAATAAAAATATTTATTTAATTTAAATAAATCTTCAAACAATCACTGGATTGGAATATTGGATCTCACCACAATAGCCCCCAGGCAACTCTACGAGGAGAGGGAGTTGCTGTGGCATCCCGTCCTGTGGAAGGGACGCAAAAAAACGTTCCTTCTCAGTAATGGATTCTTCGAAAGGAGTAGGGAACCGGGTGGAACTAGAAATAAGGATTAGTTCAATAGCTAGAAACGAACACAGAGGAGGAGAGAGGAAATGTAACTTCACAGGGGGACGATAGATGGCTGGGGTTTGAGGTGTGTGTCTTCGTGCACGCTAACACCTCAGGTAAATAAACGGGGATCCCGATAGGAATACCAAATAAATAAATAAAAAATATATAGTCTTACTCATGAAATTCTCTAGCGTTGAAACCAATTTCGCTATTAATAATTTTTCGAAACATGACATACATACACTTTAAGGAAAGTGGTTAGCTTTAGCTATGTTCTAAGAGCAGGCAAATTATTTAACTCGTTTTTATTAAAACAATAAAGTAAACGTTTGTAGAAAAAAACAGGGATGTACAGTGGGCGCCACAAGTGTCTAATCTGTTCGAGAGTGAAGCCATAAGCCTAGTCAACCAAACCAATATTTTTAAAATAAATAAATCATCATTTTTTAATGCAACTAGAGGGTAAAAGCTTCTTTTATGATAACACTTCAGTTGCTTAAGCTCAAAGTTGCACTTTCGAGCAGAGCAGGCACTTGTGGCGCCCACTGTACTTTAATAGTGCCAATCAATGTATTATACACAACGCTAAGTAAATACTTGGTGTGGAATCTCCATCACATTGTCCAAATTATACTTAATATACTTTGTGACAAACAAATCTCGATGTTGAGATAATTACGAATAATATAATTCAGGTATTTGACGAGGAAGAGAGTTCTTATCGGTATCAGCAACATGTAAGAGAGTAGAGAGAGAAAGAATAAGACAAATGATAAAATAATGAGAGCGAGTGGGTGTTTCCTGTCTCCTAGCAAGGGATGACCCGGCCCTTTTACGCCCCCTCACGCCTACTCTCCGCCGCTCTTACAGTCCACTAATAAATTGAATTAAAAAAAAAAAAACACAACTTGGCACCTTCACTCAAAAAATGATTTCTTGAAATGGATCCGCCACTGTTATCGACCCTTTGATACTTTATTCGATCATAAAAGTAAACGGCAAGGAAAAAAAAATTGGAAAAACGAAGCATAAAGGTACAAAACAAAATATATAGGCGTATAAAATTTTTTATTGCTCTTGTTTTACTTTTCTTTGCTCCTTTAGTATCTTATTTTTTAATCTCTATCATTCTTATAATATTTATAAAAAAAAATCTTATTAAGGCCTCTTTTATTAATAATAAATTTTATTCACTTTAATAATTTATACAATAAAAGAGCATTAAAATAAATTTTATTCAATATTTTTATTTTAGTTTTAAATCTTCTTAGAAAACAAATTAAAATTGTCTTTTTTTTTTTACTTTTATAATTTTAGGTAATAATTTAAACATTAGTCAAGTTAATTGTTTGTTAAGTTACTTGTGAAATAAATAAGCTAATGTAGCTAAAAAATATAGCTATATAATAAGCAGCAAATAAAATAAAATAGAGCAAAAGTAACCAAAAGTTTTGTATTAATTGCGACCCACCTTGAGCTAATCAACCAACTAGTCTTGTCCTAATCTATTATTAATAATAGAAAATAATTTATTTATAAATTTTTCAATTTATTCTTCTTCAATCATCGCCTTATTCCCGCGGTGCGGGGTCGGCGGGCTCTTGCCCTCAATTCCCTACTACATGTGCTTTTGCGAACGAGAAGGGTAGAATAGGCCGGCCCATCGCCTGTTGAAAATATAGAAGGAAGAGACAGACATATAAAGAGCTGAAGAACTGCCTGATCTCAGCTCGGGCAGCTCGTGGTCGCCATCCACGTACCCACAAGTGGGCCCCTGAGCGAAAATTTTTCAATTTATTAATGGATAATATTAAAAAAAAATACCCAAGTAAATTCCATTAAAAAAAAAAAGAAACGTCTTTCTTTAGAGTATGCAACACAAAATGATGCCCTGTTGAACTGGTTGCATACTTACAATTAATCACCTATCAATTATTCCATAATTTATAATCTTTTTTTGGCATCGAAGGCCTTTTAGACCCCGTCTCTATTAATTTCAATTGGATTGGTACCCAATCCATTTGAAATAAATTTTTGTCACAAGAGACGGGCGCGAAACCCTGACAAGAAGCAAAAACTCTATATTTGAGCCCAAAATAGTCATGCACATCTTAAATAAAATTTACTTCGACTAATGGCCAAGTTTTTGAACAAATTATTATTATTATTAATTTATCGAATATATACCAGACATGTCAAACTGATGCTGCGGGCCATTCAGATTAAATTTGGTTAGGCCAACACTTGATACACAAAATTACATTATTTCTCTTTTTTAAAATCATTTAAGTGTCGTTTTTAAATTAAATTCTTTTAAGAGAATTCAGAAATTTAGATGTTGCAATTAAATCCCATTGAGTAGTTTTTCAAAATCTGGATTTATAGATTGAGAAGAGGCCATTTTAGCAAACAGATATCTTGACCTATAAACCGTTTTATTTAACTTAATATAATAAAATAACTTCTAAATGAATTATGCTTTGTTTGCAAGAGATTCTCTGGCGCCAGGAGGAAACATTTACATAAATATATATGCCCTTTCTGACATTCAAGTAAAACAGATGTAGATTTAAAGCTTTTTTTTGGCATTCAGGCTTTCTGGACTCGAATATTGACAAGTAAACAAAACTGTGAGCATTACAATTATTATAAAAACAAACTTATTTAAGATGCTGATTTAATAAGGCATAATCTCTCTAACATTTCCCGGATATTTACCCCAAGTGTATTGTGCACCGAAGGCACGCACTAAACCCATTCGCCGGTATATGCACCTTCCCGACAGTGGCGTAGCGAGCTTAACTCGCGCCCGGGGCACAATACCTTTTTAAAGTCCCCCCCCCCCATTCGAAAACTATATAATATTATATGTAAAATATACAAAATTATTATATTACACTGGCACTAACTTTAAAATATATTTTCCAGAAATCAATTATAATAAAAATAAAAATTATTCAGCAATTTTTTGTTTTGCGGACCATTTGGCGCCCCTTTGTGAGTAGCGCCCGGGGCATGATGCCCCCCCCCCCCCCCTCGCTACGCCACTGGTTCCCGATGAGGTGAAAAATCCTTCATCTCACTAACGACCTCTCAACCAGACTGGAAATTTATTTTTGTTTAATTATTTAAATCATAAATAATGTTTCGGAAAATATTTTATTTATGAAATTTCACAATCGAAATTAAAAAAATCTGGTGAGACTGGCCACACAGCACACAACTTTCTCCTACCTTCGGTAATCGAAAGTTGTGTTCTGTGCAACTCACACGAGATTTAATTTGTCGACATATATTTAATTTCCGTCAATATTTTAGAATTCAAGATGTAAAATTTTATTGTTAGTGTTTTTAATTTTTTTTTTTCATATTGTATTACTTTTTTTTATTGTTTTTCTTTTGAAGTTAAGCTGTATTTTTGGATATTTATGTATTTTATAAAAGCTTATATTGACATATATATAAAGGTAAGAGAAAGTAAATCAAATAATGTTTTCATAAACATATAAACCTGATAAAATTTCTATTTAAAATGCATTATAATCAAAAAAGAACAATCTATCTAATTAAATGTGATATAATGATGATCACGGGGGGCGTTAAAAAAAAATAAATAAAGAAGCTATTGTAAATAAAGGCGGAGTGTAAATGAGTTTCTAGTTATGGGTCTGACGAGCCGAAGACAAGGAGCTCTAGTATTGCAAAGGCGATTGTTTTTCCCGAAAAAACCCAGTCAGGCAGTCAGGCAGGCAGGCAAGCAAGGAAGGCAGTTATCAATAGGCCATTAGCAGTCGAATAGGGTCGTATGTTTTTGGTTAGGCTAGTGGTTAACAAGTGCGATGGCTCGCGCGGGCTTCGCTCTCCGGGCTCCAGGGCCCAGAGATGTTGGTGTGAGAGATGCTGCGCCTCGCTCGCCTCTGGACCCTGTCATTATGGCGGCCAATCGCCATCACCACTCCGTCACTCAAATCCTAAGAGAGAGAGCGAGAGAGAGAGCATTCTCTCTCATCCTGATCCGGGTGTCGTCGCGTGACTCAAAATCCTTCCTCAATTCAATAAACACCTAAGCTCGTAATTCCTTCTTTCTTTTTGTCCTTATATCATTAGCTCTCTAATGAAGATAATCAGCCCACCCACATTTTTTTTTTAGTAAATTTCTTAAAGATAAGACACCCGACCACCCACAAGAAGAGAGATGACGTCATCGCGATCGTAACATAACCCTTTACTGTGATTTATAAGGTGCAAATTATTTAATGACAATTTAATTGGATGGGATAATTTTAGTGAAAATGTGTGAGTGTGTGTTTATATACTTAAAACGGAGAGAGAGAGGGGGAGGGATTCTCTCTCGCTCTCTCTCTCATTCAGGTAGTCTTTCTATCTAACACAAAAAAATAACAAGTCAAGAAAAAAACATCAAAATTTCATCCCTTGTCAATTTTTCCCTTGTCTAATCAGTTGTCGAAGGGCAACACTAAAAAAAAAAAACTGTATTTATTTTGAGATTAGAAACATCCAGGAACAAGAAACTACCTTGTTTGGAATGGCCAGGTCAATATTATATATACTAAGTAAATTAATTCTAGAATACAATCTTTCTGTATAATTTATAAATGCAAAGAATTCAAATTATGTTCGCTTATCTTTCACTTGTCACGTCGGGGAAAAAATATTTTAGTAAGAAGGGAATTAAAATTTTTAAAAATGTGATCATAGAATAAGATTAAATTGCACCTGGGATTAAAACCGTGACGTTGGTTGAAAATTCGCTAAGAAGAAAAACGATCTAGTCAATTTAGTAAATGAAGAGATTATCCAATTATCAAGAGAATAATAAAACACAACGAAAGGTTCTCTCGAATTTCAAATGAAGGAAGATTCGGCTGGAATGATATCAACAGCATTGGAGAGGCTGCTGGCTCTCTCTCTCGAGCTGGCGCGTTGCTCCAGCGCTGCTCTCCAGCCTCCGCGGCCTTGACTCCCTCTACTACCGACCCACAAAACATTCCACGACATCTCAACATCCCAGATGCATCCACCCGCGCCTGGAATTTCCTTTACCTATTCCGAATCGGTTTCATCAAAACAATAGACACATGTCTGACCAAATTGACATCTTCCTTGTCACGTTCCATTTGCTTGAGAATTTTTATAAAAATATATAATTGGACAGTCAATAAAAGAAGTGCCTTTTGTGAAAATAAATGAAAATAATAACCCATGAAGTAGAGGAAATTAACGAGAGAGGAAAAAAAATGCATGTTGTCTTTTTTGGATGATCTCATCTCTAATCTAAATAAGTTTGACAAAAAAAAAAGGAACTTCCCAAGGAGGACGAAATTTAAATCCATTAAACTATGAATCAGAGTATATTTTGTTATATTTTTTAATAAAAATAAAATATTAATCTAAGAGAATATGATGATGAGTGAGGAGTTTAATTAACAAGCGAAAAAAAAAAACAATTTTGATACTTATGTCCCATCATCACCTTCTTAAACTGTCCCTGTGTATGAGTTTGATCGGGTCTCGGAACATCCCTTCTATTTTTTGAAGTTAATTAGAATTCTAATATTTTGAAATATTTGAATAAATATTGCCAGATATATAATAAAGTAAATCGTGTATAAAGGAAGAAATTACGTCCTTGCAAAACCGTAATATAATTATTAAATAATATCCTAATAATAGACAAAAAGTCTTTACAGGCTCTGAGGCCCAAATAAACCTCGAAAAAATTGTACTTTTACTTAAAATTCGTATTATTATGTCCAGTAATTCGATAAATTTTTATCCATGAGGTCTTCACAGCTCATGGATTAAAAATTTATTTTAAGGTCTTTTTCTGCATCTGAGGCTATTCAGTCCTCATCCTTATTTATTTCAATTAATTGGTAGCCAATGCAAATGAAATAAATTTTAACCGCGAACTTCTTTTTGCTCAAGAGGTGAATAATCTAGCTCTGTGAAGCAAAATCAGTTAATTAATTGGTAAAAATAAAAATATAAATAAATCGACAATTGAAGCGTGGAAATACCAAAGAGGGTATGTGCCATTTTTTTGAGATTTTGTGTCAGAAATGTAGTAGCCTATATACTGCAAATGTGTATGTACTGCATGACCTGAGAAATGGAATATGTTCCGATCGAAATTTGGAAGCTTCTGAGATGTGTAAAAGAAGTCACTGTTCTGTTTTTAAATGATTTTTCGAGATTATCTCGGGACTCTAATTTTGCACTTAATTCAACACTTCAAATGTGAGTCCAAGTCTTTCAAACCAAGAGTCAGTCAGTAGAATCTATAGATTATATTCGAATAATAATTATCATGCCGTCGGATCTGAGAAAGATAAGACAATAGACACCAAGATCAGTGTTGTTAAGCAACGTCAAGCTGTGCTGAAAATAGGGGTAGGTGGTCCCCGAAAAACAAGATTGCCAGAAGCTATCGACACTTATTATTTCAAATATTAATAATATTGTGTACTCTAGCTGAAAGAGTAGGCTTATAAATAAAATAAAAAATAATATTTATCAATGCTTATTATTTATCGTAATTATTAATATGGTCTCTTTTGCCGAAAGATACAAAAAACCTTAATTAATGGTTTAATTTAGAAATAAAATATGGTCCGTTTTTTTTTTCTTTTAATGAGCACCTAAAACAAACAAGTTTATAGATTCTCCAAAGAGTTGTTGAAAATTTGGGATTAACGTCGACCCTTTTTTTTTTTTTTTAACAATCTAGCGGTTTAAAAGTAATCGGATGAAAAGATAGAAAACGGATACACGCTAGAACCTCCAAGGTGAATATTTCCAGGTACTATGGAAAAGACTGAGAAAGAGAAAGAGAGAGGTTCTTTCTGAAACATAGCTTGTTCATAAAAAAAAAAAAAAAAAAACTTAAAGTAGGAGATAAAAATCGACAACCGGCAACTGAAGAGAGAGAGAGAGAGTGAAGAAGTGCGATTAGAGTTGGAGATCCAGGATCGAGCCTGAAAAACACCCGCATGAAATTCATTCAAGAACTCAATGAATCTTCTTTGTTGATGATCAAAAACTGAAAGCCTGAGAGTCGAAGAAGATACTTTTATAATTAAAAAAAAAAAAAAGGAAGAATTAATAAAATAAGCAGCGGAAAAATAAACCATGACAAGACGAGAACAATAACTGTCTCATTGTTTCAATGTTAATGATACTTATCAAGATTGTTTTACCTTGAAACAATTAAATCCATTTATCACCATACAAACTTGCTGGGCAACAATATGCGATTAGATAATAAAAAAAAAAAATTTGGATAAAAAAACGATTGGAATAAAAAATAAATTGAATTAATTAAAAATTTATTTATGTTAAAATTTAGGCTTTGTTTTTGTAGATATCATTAATTTTATTAATTTGTTTGTTATGTGTAACAGTTATGTTAATGGAATGAATGAGAAGGGGATATTGATATCTATTATTAATTATGTTGTTATATTAGGCTCGAGAATTGATTTGTGCTCTCGACGGCCGTAGGTATCATTTCTCTCAAAAGATTGTAATAAAAATATAATTCATTTGGGATTCAGATCTTTGTTGATTATAATATATGTAGCTTAAGCCTATATAATGAAATTTAAATCAATTAAAGTAATATTTTTTGGATTTTAGGGATGGGAAAACGCGGCAGAGACGGCCCACCCCAGGGCCTGAAGTTCCCTCCAAGACTGACATAAATCAACTCAACTTAAATAACCATCCACTCACAAGTGATAATTAAATTAATCTTGAGTATAATGCTCATATAATTCTATTTCAAATAAATAAATTACTGATGCGATATATTAACAATTTATACGATAAATGATAATCCTTCCATATTTATTTAAAATAATTAAAAATATAGTTGAGAAAAACAGAATGTACAATTGGTATTTTTTCTTTTATTTTTACACTCTAAAGGAGTCGGCAATTTTTTTAAGACAGTGAGCAAATTTCAAAAAAATTTATTTAGGCCTAGACGATGCAGTTAAAAAAAAAAAAAAAAAAAATTAGGATGAGAGAAAAAAGAGAAGTTTATTGTAATATAATTTATTTTTCCTCAGAACTGACTTTTCGGTCCTGTTTGTAACCATCTTCAGAGCATTAGGGCTATTATTATTAATATTTCACTTAAATCAACATCGTTACACCTAATACAAGTATATTTTTTTATATATATACGCAAATGATATTTTACAGAATTTGACATTGAAAATATAGGCCTAATAACTCTCACCTACCACTATATAAAAAAATATAGCTACATGATGCAATATGCCTGTGGACCTAATTTTGGTAACTAGGGGCATACACTTCCACTATAATATAATGAATTAAGTGCAATGATAACGATATTGATACTAGCTCTATTACTCTGAAGATGGTCCAAAAGAGGTTCGAAACGTCAGCACTGAGGGAAATTAAATGAAATTACAATTAGCTGCTCTCTCTTTTTTTTTCATTCTAATTCATTGATAAAGTAGCTTAACCCAAAATCAGCTACTTGATCATTGACTAAGGAATCGAATCAAAGAATTCAAAATCCTCCCAAAACCTTATGGCGGACCACAGGTTGCCGACTCTAAAGGGACTACATTCTGAATAACTACAAATAGCTTTAAACTAGAAACCGACCGAATATTCGGTTTCGGCCAGTTTCGGCCAAAAAGTAGCCGAAACCTGATGATTTGGACTTGAGGGAGAAAAATATTTTCCGCCCAGTGGAAAGGAGGCGGAAAAAATTTAGTCTCCCTAAAAAAAAGGTAAAATGATTTTCACGGAAGGGGAAAAAATTTTCCGCAAAATCTCAAAAAAAAAAAAAGGGTAAAATGATTTGAATTTTGTATAGGAAATACAAGTTTCGGTTACGGCTTCGGCCGAAACTAAGATTGAGGCCGAAATTCGGTTTCGGTTGAAAATCTTGTTTCGGTCAGACCCTACTTTAAACCAACCTTCATCTTAATATAGGTCTATTATTGAAATATTTTAATTCATAACGCGATTTGTTGAAGCATATAAAATGATTTTTTTCTTTATATTAATTAATAGTTTATTTTAATAAGGAATATTAAATTTAAGAAAGGATTATTGCTAATGTAAATAATTTATTTTCCAAATAAATGAAAAATTATTCTTTTAATCCTCTTTTACAAACAGAGATTAAAGTCTCACTTCATAATTTATTATCATACAGATATATTTAAATATGTTAATTAATGTTAAAGCTTAAAGAAGAAAATTAATGAATTAATTCTGAATGAAATTAATTAAAGATAATTGGTAGAGATATACGCAACGCATGCACGCTGACGCCTCAAATCTTGGCCAAAATTAAAAACAAATAGATAGGGATCTAAAGTATTAGTAATTTAATATAAGGAATAGTACACAAATACACAAGACATGATTAAAACATGTTGTGATAAATGAGATTTTCAAAATGAAATTAATTAGGCATATTAAATCAGTGTGAAAATGGTTTAAATTGAGTGCTGTTTTCTTAGCAGGCGGTGAGATGAATATGGCGTTCCAAAATATAGCTTCCGTCCAACTTTACATCTTTCTAAAAATATCTTCAAAAGATTTTTGCCTTTGACTTTCTTACTTTTATCCCCACCTTCTTTTTCGCCCCGCCACGGAGCCAACTCATTAAGTTCTAGAAAAACTTAGCATTTGTTGAAACAAATTCAAGCCCGTCTATTCTTTTGATTCAAAAATAATAGATTTTTTGTTTGTTTAAATAACCGCTACTACTACTGAGAGGTCCCATTTCATATTTATCAAGTGTTTTGTATAATTCAAAACCAACGTGTAGGATATTATCAATTTTTGGATCGAAATAATATGTTGAGAATTCAAAAACTAAATAAAAGCTCTATTCACAGTTGATCAACTAACATCTAAAAGAATAATTAGAACTTCAATTGTTTTTAATTACCAAAATTGATCTCAACATAAATTTACAAATCGTCAGCTAGCAAAGAGTAGCCTAAATAAAAATAATGATTTTTTTTTTAACAGGATCCGATCTATGTAGGCAACCTGCAGAGAATAAAAATTTATTTAAATATCGTCAACGTTTCGGGAACGCATCGTTCCCATTATCAGGACCCTTAATGTTGCTTAGATTGATACATATCGGTTCTGATCTATCACTTAGCCATCGAATTTCTTTTTTTTAGACCTCGTCTTTATTTATTTCAATTGGATTGGTAGCCAATTAAATTGAAATAATTTTTGTCGCATTAGGCGGGAAGCGAACCACTGGTCCCCAGCACAAGAGGCATAAACTCTATCAGCCCAAAGGGCTGTAATGAAAAATAGAAAAAGATCGAACCACTCCTGGTATATTTAGCGCTTTTTGAAAAGCGAGGGAAAGTTGGCTATTTTTTATTTATATTTATTTTATCTTCTTGAACTATAGCAGAGGCATAGCAATAGTCTCTGATGTTAAAGATCGAGAATTCGTATCCCGTCCAAGGCGAAATTTTTTTTTTTCAATTGAATTAGATAGCAAACAATAGGGTCGGGAGCACTAATAAATTATCTAAATGGCCTCAAAAGACAAACAAATTATAAATTAAATAAATTTGAGAGGAAGGGCAAAGGCAGTCACAAAGAAAATACTCTGAATGCTACAACAATTCTCCGGAGACGTTTCGGTGCAATTATTAGTGCTCCCTCATCAGTCCTTAAATTGTTTTTTTTTTTTTTTATGCTATAAACTAACACTGAGCATAAAGAAAAACAACAAAAAAAACACGCCCCCCCCCCCTTCCCCCACAAAGGACTGATGATGGAGCACTAATAAATTTACCGAAACGTCTCAACGTTATCATCACAGCCACCACTTCTTAATTAAATTATAAATTTATTTATAGCAAGACAAGAATTTAAAGTATTCCTCATCAATTTTCACCAAGGAGTAGATTAATTAGAAAAATTGCAAACTGAGACCAGAAAATGTTCAATTAGTTGTTAGAAATAAATGTTCGACATTAACCAATACAATAAAATACGGCCTCTATGCAGACGTCAACAGGTTAATAGATAATACTAAATGTTAATAAATTAATTACCAATGATATTAATTAAAGATTCAATTTCAAATGTTATTAATTTTGAGCAATCATCTAAGCTTAAATAAAATTAATAGGCTTGATTCTATCGTAATAGCCTATAATTAAGCAATGATAAGCTTTTTAGGAGATATAAGCGTATTTAGAACAACGTAAATTTGAATGAAATTTTTAATAATTTTCACCTACACGTAATAGCTGAGATATTTGAATGTTTTCTTCTCAACTCGTAACAATAACTCATTATGAATCTCTCATGAACATCCATTCATCCAAGGTTAAGTCGATGGTTGAACCTGAGATCCAGAGAGATAGAGTTCACTCACGGAATCGAATGACTAATTGAAATTTGAGGTGGGGGAGGGGATAATAAAAGGGCCAAATATTAGGCTACTCGTTGCCATAATTGTTTTCTTTCATGGAGCGACGACTGTGATAAGACAACAGCAGAGTGATAAGAGGAAGCCAGCCAACCGATCGTGAACGTGCAACCAGGAATGAATGATAAGTCCTTATTTTTATAAAATAATGAACAGGCCAAACCATTATCTAATCTCTCTTGCAATGATAAAGCCATCCATCTATTGTGCTCTCTTTTGGACAGCGATGATGAACCCAATAAAAATAATAGGAATATGAGAGGAGAAAAGGAATTCTAGGGTAATTAATCTCCAATTCCTTTTGAGCGATTTCCTTCTCAAAGAAAGGTAATTTGTCAAAATAAGAAAATAAATAGGGTGTAGTTGATAAAAAAATGTACCTAAAACTGTGGGAGGTGATCTCTTAATGTCTAGTCAAAATATCAACAAATATAATAAAACCCCTCTGATCCGGCTTCGGATCAAACGGCCTATCTCAATACGCCACGGGGTGGGGGGGGGGGATTCAAACCGCTATGACTTGATATTTAAGCTCTATAATACAAATTATATTTCATATAGGGTAAGAGAAAGTAAAATATAATAATTTACTCTAGCTAAAAAAACAAACCAAAATGATTTATAAAAAATAACCTAAAAAAATCTTAAATTTTTCAAATATTTGGAAAAAATTTTCTTGAACCCCCCCCATCAAAAATTTCTGGCTACGCCTATGTCTCATTAATATTATAAATTACATTTATTTATCATACATTATTTTTTATTATTATAATACATACAGTATATAATATATAAATTACTTTTTTTTTGGATTTTAATTAAACTGTGTGGTGCAACATTGTACAATGAGGGACAATATTTAAGTCCCACCCATGCGTTTTCTACTTGTGATTATTTAATTGTTTTTATAAAAGAAAATGAAAATCTTTATTGGAAATTTTCTAGGTTTGAACCATGAAAGTTTCCATTAAAAAATATATAATATTTTTTTAAAAACAATAAAATAATCACAATTAAAAAACGCATGGGTGGGACTTAATATTGTCCCTAACTGTACACTATGTTTAGACGGTGAAGAGGGAGGGTGGAAAAAGTTTCCGAGTTTGTTTACACGCTTGCTTCCCAGTCTATTTTTCTACTACACATAGGCTTGAGATCTACTAAACAAAAATGAGCGGGGTAGGAAAACGAAAACGTGTGATGAAATTGAAAAAAAAAATCAATATTTCACCGAAAAATCGGATTAACCGGCCAAACGGGTTCCGACCAAGACAGTTAAGAGGGGTTTTACTGTATTTCATTAGTACAGTGGGCGCCACAAGTGCCTGATCTGCTCGAGAATGGAGCCTTGAGCTTAGACAACCAAACCAATATTTTTAAAATAAATAAATTATTATTTTCTAATGAACCCAAAGGGGAAAAGCTACTTTTAAAATAACATTCCATAAAGCTAAGAATTTTGGTTGCCTAAGCTCAAAGCTCTTTCGAAAGTGTCAGGCAGCAGTGGCGCCCACTGTACGATTATAAATTTGTTAGTTTCCTTGCTGGATGATAGGCAACACAAATAACCAAAAGATTTTCAAGAACTATTCAAAGCCGTAGCAGGAAAATTTTGTCAGGGGGAGAGGGGGTTCCGGATGATTCGAGAGGTTATCCCCCCACCACCACCCAAACGAATAAATTTTAAAGAAAATAAAATATTTTTTTATAATTTTTAACACCATTTATTTATAACATTTTTCGGTATTTCAGGGGGGGGGGGGGGGGTTGAACCCTCATATCCCCAACCCTCTGGCTGCTCAATACTTTATTTCTCACAACATTGAAATTACAAGAGATTTGATAAATATTTCACTTCTTTATCATAAATATAGGATACATCTAGTCTAAAATTTATTAGTCAAAATTTTTTTTTTGTAATTTCTAAAGAAAAATATTTTATTTGTTAATGAAATGAGATGAAAATGAAGAGATTTTTTGCCCTATTTTTTAAGGTAATAAATATGAATTTTATAGGATTGAAAATTAATTGAAATTAATTCAATTATGATGCATTAATTTCTATTAATTACACGTTAATAAATATTTATATTGCCTTTTTAAATATATTAAGAATAAAAAAAAAAAAAAAAAAACAGGTAAAAACAAGCTAATTGCCTAATCTTTAGGCGATTAGTGAAGTAATTATTATATTCAGTGTAAATAGATCTAAACGAGCAATTTACACAACAGAAAGAGAAAAGAAAAAAATCTGGGCCTAATTTTTTCCTAGGAAAATAATAGTTTCTTAAATATGTAAGAAAGTTTTCAAATCCAATATATGATACATTCTTTTTGGTCGTTAAAATTTATTTTTTTCTTATTGCCAATCACTTCTTAAATTTTTAAAATAAAATTTTTTTTACAAAAACAGAAATTAAAAATTTCGGGAGGTAATAAAAGCAAATGAGTTAAAATATTTTCGTGTTAAGCATTATTTAAACTAGAAACTAATTATCATTGATTAACTCAAAGCTCAGAAAAAAAATTCGGCAAACGATTTGAGAGTTTTGACTAAAAATAATAGTAGGAGCTAGATGACAAAAGTTAAACAAAATATCAATATATAGTACTAGCCGTCTCAGAGGTGAGGGGGGCCCTGTGGAATCCAGCCCCCCCCCCTTCCTGAAAAATATTAATATTATGATTTTGTACAGTATATTAATAAGGACAGGCTCTCCATTACCAAGAAATATAGAAATATATTAAAAAAAAAGATTCTTCAGGTCAATTTTATATATTGCAAACACAATTGATGTTTCTATCCTTTATTGGGATCATCTTCATGCTTTGGATCAATCAAATCAGCCTGAAGATGATCTCAATATAGGTCCCAAAGGCTGTTTAATAAAGAAAATTGGGTTGAAAAATCTCGATCTTAATTATTCTTTTCCTATCCATTTGTTGGCGATTTAAATTTAATATAGTACCAAGGGTCGCGGGTTCGCGACAAAAATTTATTTCAATTTAATTGACAATCAATAAATTGAGACGGGGCCTAAATGGCCTCCAATGCCGAAAAAGACCTTAAAATAAATTTAAAAAAAAAAATTAATATAAAAAATCTAACCGTCCATCACATAACATCCGATTACGGAAAAAAAATACAATCCATACCACCTTTGTTTATGTCGACAATATGCTTATAATAATAAAACACGAGAAGTAAAATATATTTTTAATAACCCCCCACCCTCCTTTTCACCCCCAATTCGAAAGAATAAGAAGAAATTACAAGAATAAATAAAATCGTATCTTGTTATTATTTTTCTCCAATAAAGAAAATATTAATTACCTTTAAGAAGACACTGAAGAGGGGTGGTAGGGTTGACGATGTGACTTCGGGGTGAGTAGCACTATATAATTTAACCAATCAAACACTATATAATTATTCACTTTCACCTAAACACACGATGGTAATAGAGAGAGCGACGCGACTGCTAGCAGCTCTCTTACTCGACTAAGAAAGAAAAAGTCTCTGCTTGTTTGCCTCTCTTTAGGAAGAGATCAAAATAGTAATTCCCCATTTATAAAAAAATAAAAAAATACTTTTTACTATAATCTTACTTTATTTAAAGATAAAAAAATATTATCATATGATTGAATACATTTATAGTCACCTCTAACAACCCTTTTATAAATAAAATAATTTCTAGTGTTTTTTTATATTTTATGAACTAAATTAGAAAATTAACGTTTTAATATATGAGCTGGAATTATTAAATCTTATGACAATTGAATAATTTCTCAATTATTGGACATATTAATAATAAAAAAAAAAATAGTAGTAATTGAAGATATTGTTATAGCTGAAGTATTATACCAAAGGTAAAAAGGAATTTCAAGTAAATGCAGCCAAATTTTATTTAATTTAAGGTTTCGGTTCGTGTTTGAACTATCATCATCCAAAATCACAGCTCCGATGAACCGAAACGTTATCAAGTGATTAGAAATTTTTATTAAATTAAATGAAATAAAATTTGGCTGCATTGTTCTTGGAAATTTTCCTTCTTGCCCTTTGGCATAAAAAAAATACTTTTTCAGTAATGAGACTTAATTCCTATTCGTACTAATTGGATTCAATATAAATACTTCTTTGTAGTTAAATAGATTAATTAATTATTTGTGTTTTTGTTGGTTGAGTGGATGTCAACAGATAAGAAATTATTTACTATGCTATAACAAATGACAGCATCAGAAATACACAACTCTATTATATTATTGGGGCTTTCAGCTTATAAGTAAGTGAGATTTGGAGGACAGCAGCCAGGAAGGTAGCCTCTATTTAATGAAACAGACAATGTAAATATATTCATTATATTTACATTGTTATAACACATAAGCATTGTTTAACTATTCGCTTATGCACAACACACAAGTGACAACTCTATTTCCTATTAGACTCTACAACAACTGAAGATGGCGTAATTAAAATTAGCCGAGAAATGTTTTGTTAAAGGAGTCTGTTTCATTAAATAGAGGCTACCTTCCTGGCTGCTGTCCTCCAAATCTCACTTACTGATATCTCACAGCCACATCTCTCCATTTCAGTTTATAATACTGGATAACTCAAGTTCAAAATATTTATTTTTATGTATATCACTAAAATGCTTAAAATGGATCTATGTTGTGTTTACAAACTCATCAAAAAAAGTATTATTTTATCAGTTTTATTAAGAATTTTAGTATTTTAAAATTGAATAAGACTTACATTGTGATGAATGTTGATAAGGGAAATATTTACTAGTCCCTTAAAAAAATTATAGTTAGTAAACTATCAATAGTTGCTGGATGAAGTATTTATTTATTATTCAATTTATATTAAGGAATAAAAAAATCAATAAAAAAGTAGATATAATAAATTATTGTAGGATGTTTTAAGGAAACATTTAATCAAAACTTTTATGAAATGAATTTATAAAAGGTATAAATATAAAATTAGAAAGGAATTTTGTTTTTGCAAATTATATGACTTAAGTGAAAAGCATGGAAAATTAATTATTGTTTAATTTTTGTAATTAGTGAGTTATTTTCAATAGAGATAAAGAATATTAGTGGCTAAAATCATGAATAATATAATAAGTACAAAAATAGTAAATTTTTTATCTCTCCTAAAGGATTCAGGCACAAATTAATTAAGGATGGAATATGAATGAATAAAAATATCAAAGTCAGAGAGAGATTTTATTGGGGTTTTCCTGAGTGACTCTTTATCCTTTTCCTAGAAAGAACTAAGGACGAGAGATTACGATAATTCCCCCCCCCCTGTCTAAGTTACATTTAAGTATAGAACGACTTAGAAAGTTTGACGTAAATTACGATACTTAAAAAAAAAATGAATTTTTAAATAAAATAAATAAATAAATAAATAAATTTATTACGACCCGCTTAGAGGCACCAGTCCTCGGTGGCTAGGTCCAACAAACACAATACAAACATTTATATTATTTATTAATTAATTCAATTATGAATCAGTTTAAGTAAATTGTCAAGAAAGAAAAAATGGTTTCATATTTTTGATTCATCGACATAGATACTCTAATTTTTAATCATATAAAAATAAAAAAAAATAATAATAATAACTTGGAAAAAAAATACGTCATGAAAATAAAAAAAAATATTTAGAAATAAAAAAAAAAAATCATTCGGCCTCTTAGCATCCTTATAAATAGACATTCAAATTATAAAACTACCTAAGATTTTGTATATTGTAAAAATAATGATAAAATAAATCTGTTAAGATATGAAAAGATTACTTTTTATACAGTTGTTTGTAAACTATATATATTGTTTTGTGATTGGTTTATGATTTTATTCATATTGTTGTATTTTTGCATTTATATTGTTTTGATTATACACATTTTGTAAAAATATATTTTGTAACGACCTTTAGCTCAATGGCGGTATGCCAAAGGGGCAGAATAAAAAAATATAAAAAATTTGAAAAAATTATATTTTCCTACAATACTTTTCTATTTTATTTCTTAATTTGTTTAAGGTCTTTTTCGGCATCTAAGTTCATTTAGATCCCACCCCTATTTATTTCAAATGAAATTAATATGAGTCACGGGTCACCGACACACTTTTATATAAAACCTCAGTGTATTATGATTTGCCTCAAAAGTTCAATGTAAACGTAGGTGTATTCAGAAACAAAAGAGATTCTTGAATAAAATCGAGGATAATTCGTTATCTTATCATTTGAGACGAAAAAATTACACCAGAGCGAAAAATTTAAGTTTTCGATTGCTGGAAGATAGGCAACCCAAACAACCGATTAATGGATTTTTTTGTTTAAGAACTACTCAAATGCAGATAGATTTTGAAAATGACAAAAAATCATAAATAAGAGAGCGTAATTTAGGAAAACGATGCGTGTTGCACTGTGTCCCTTTACTTTTAAATTTCATGTAATTTCATACGCCTTCTAATTGCTAATTTACTGTTTATAATTCTTGTCGAAATTTTTAATTTTAAAAAAGTTAATCTCTCCATCTTCCGCCCTTTCCGGATCGTTGTACACTTTATAAAATTTCAAATCAAGCAAAAGAAAAAGAAATAATAAAAATTGTTGAGTGGATGTGAGAATGTTTTGTGGAGGGTGGAAATATAATGAAAAGGACCGTCGTCGTTTTTGGGTGCGATGATCCAATAAGTTTGGAAAGGGACAAGCGAGCAAGCAAACTCAATTGGGCTTACGAGAGAGAAGAAAACAGAAACTGCTCGGCTCCTCCTCTCAAACTCCAATGTCGATAGCGAATTGATTGCCAATAAATTCCAGGGATCTGCGATCCGTTTCCAACGAGATTAGATTCTTTGCGGCGCGATAACGTTTCGCTTGGATGGAAATCCTTCATTCGGAGAAAAGGGACACAAGCAGAGCAAAGAGAGAGACACGGGCTCACTAGGCCAGTCGGAAATTAATTAATTAATCTTCAGGCGTACAAATTACGTTTCTGTCACTTTATATCTCAATCAAATTAGAAAAAATATAGGCTCTATTTTATCTTCCTTAATCCTTAATAATATAGCTACAAAATAAAGAGTTACCAAATTATTAACTAAGAAAAGTTATTATTTTTTGAAGATAAAAAAACATTTAAATATGTTATTAAAAAATGAAGCGAGACTTCTTTCTCAACAAATTTAGGGGAAGCAGAATTGGGATATATAGTTGATTTAATCAAATATATTAGATACCCACGGGCGTAAACCACGGAAGAATGTGGGTTCTACTTCAATGAGCGTCTTATTTTTTTACGGGTTTAAGGTAAATAACTTATGATCACGAAATAGATATTTCCTATATAACAGAAACGTCCAACTTGAAATGATATAATAAACGAAATATACGTAGCTGCAAGCTCACTCTTTTCTTTATTCCTTCCTTACTACATTTTCTAATTTTTAGGAAAAAGTCAATATTAGAGAATATTAATAAGGTATTGAGGCATTTCCAGCTTTTCCTGAGAGTACATTACCAAATTAATTTAAAGTATAGAGAGAGAGGAAACTGAAACTGGAGTCACCCCTATGCTATTCGAATATTCTAAATCAAGGTAATCATCATTACCCAAAATAAAATTAAAAATAGGTAAGATTATTGAAATAACTTATTAATATCAAACTGAGAGCCAGCAGCTGGAGATATTGTGTTCAATACCCAATAACTATAAATTATTCAGTATAAAATCTCGAAAATTATAGGTTCCAATTCGTTTGCAGGACATGGAATTGATTTGTGAAACAGTCTGCCAGTTGCTTCTTAGGTTTTAAGTTCTCTGCTCCTTATAATTACCTCTGGTCAAGTTCTAGAGTACTAGGATGGTGTGAAAATTTACTTCTCGAAAGCAGAGATTAATTGTGGTAGAGTGAAGTCACACCATCCTTTTTTTGGCTAGGATTTCCTTAGCATCTTAAAGTAAATGTCCTGACGTTTTGCTTAGAAGGAAATATACGAAAATATTGTTTGCTAATAAGCATATAATTCTATTATTTTTTATTTGTTTTGTCGTTATGAATTTGATTTGTGATTGTTTGGACCTAGCCTCCGAGGACTTGTGCCTCTATCCAGACAGCTTGGAATATTGTAGAAACATTGCGAATCATGCATATATTGCCAATATTGAAAATATTGCAAAATATTGGCAATATTGCTGCAATATGGCAACGGCAATATTCCAAGCTAGGCGGACATAGGAATATTGCAGCAACATTGCTGCAATATTTCCATGTCGCTTCTGCAACATTGCAGGAATATTGCGGCAATGTTGCTGTTTGAACTACAATATTGCAGCAATGTTGTAGCAATATTGTCAATAATTGAGTAAGAGTGGCAATATTGCAGCAATATTACTGCAATATTCCAAGCTGTGTGGGTAAGAAGGTCGTAAATATTTTGATTATTCGGAAAAAGAACAACCTTAAATAAATAAGAGATCCTCTTTAGATTTGACTGCTAATTTATATAATATAATATCATTTTAGGAGAGAGATTGAGTTTGAAACGCTAATTAGCAGATTATAGTCTAATTCATGGAAATTCTAAATAGTTTTCCTAAGCAGGGCTTTAATGATTTAAAGGGAAAAAAATTTATTAGATAAAATATTTCTATTCTTTAAAGAAGATGATGATTAATCCTTGCACAAATAGATGAAACATGAATGAGATAGGCTAGACCGTAGATAAATAGGGTGTGTTTGTTTCTGCACCATTTAGAGTCGACTTGAAGGATATATTGCTCTTTATTGCAGATAAGTATGTTGTTCATACAACCATCTGAGAATCATTGCGAGATATTTTAATAATGCGGCGGTTCATGGTCCATCAATTTATGGCGGAGGCGAGATTCATTTCAAACAGTTTGAGATATGAGCATCGAATTGGCGAACCGCTCTATAATTTTTCGCAATGTAAATAAAGCTTACTTTCAAATTATATAAATAATCAGTGTATCATCATAGATAGTAAATGGATGATAATGATGCATTAAAAAAAATTATAGATGCTTTGATAGAGTGTATAAACTAATCTAATAAAAAAAAAAAAATCAATAAGGATTTCTGAGTAAAAGTATATCTTTATCAAATGAGCGTTGTGAAAATTACAATTCAGAATTATCTAATAACATAAAAGAGAAAAGGAATTTAAATCAAATTATGGATGGAATTATAGTAAATTTTAGGGAGAAGTGTTTTAATTGATATATAATATTATACTCAAGTCTAGAATTGAGAAACACTCGTGAAAATGAAGAATTTTACTATTTTATGATGATATATGAATTGATGCTAGTTGCAGAGGATCTTATTCAGAGAGAAATAAAACAGATATATGTTAATAGAAATATAGAGAAAGTATTGGTTTCATGTCAAAAAAATTGGAACTGGGCAAGTTTGAAACTAATTTGCTATGGGAAACTTAATATATCTAGACACAAAAAATCTGGTGTGACCAGCACGGAACCGAAGGGTAAGCGAAAGTTATGTGCTGTGCGCTTGTCACACCAGATTTTTTAGTAGTGTTTCTCAAGATTTATATCTAGTTAAACACTTTCTTAAAATTTACTATCATCATTCATATAATTTAATTCAAATCAAGGGCGGATACAAGGGGGGGATAAAGGGGGATAATTACCCCCCCCCCCCGAGATTTGAAAAAATAATACTTTTTTTCTAAAAAAAATTTACTTTTAATGTAAAATTTTAAAAATTAATACTTAAAAATTTGATTTGTATTTATATACTGGCAAACAAGTACAGAATGCGCCTTTAAATTACTGAAATTAAGAAAAAATGTGTATTATGTGACCAGTCACACCAAATTACCCCCCCCCGAGAAACACCTCTGGATCCGCCCTTGATTCAAATTCCTTTGCTCTTTTATGTTTTTACATAATTCAAAATTGTAAATATTACAACGCTGATTTACTAAAGTTTTTTAAACAATTCTCATGAATCTCAATATAAATGATAAATAATGAAAATTTTATTTTATTCCACTTTGAACATAAAAATCAGAAGAAAACTCTGCGGTTGTCTTTTAGACATAAAAAGAAGTTCATTTTTATTTATTTTTTTTTACTTTTATCCTTACTCACTAATCACTCAATTTTATTTATGTCAATGAAATGAATGCTCGGCTTTAATTATAGTAAGAACTATAAAAACGAACCAAGATGGTCGCCTGTTGAATACATAGAAGGCCTTTTTCGCATCTCTCTTGCGGTTTCACAATGAAGAACAACACAACAACCAACCGACCCGACCATCAGATATCTCCTGACAATGAGTTATAAAATTATTATCGAGCCCCGACACCTTCAGGTTATAAATCAACCGGCTATTTGGATTTCTATAAATATAAAGAGAAAAGAAAAGAGAAAGAGAAATACGGGAGGTTGTGTTTATCAGTGTTTTCTCTCTCTCTCTTCTCTTTGAGAGATTAGTCGATTTATTGATAGCTTGGAGCAATGTCTAATAAAGCGATGACCATTTTAAGCCAATGTTAGTGATCCCGTATCGAGTTAAAAACCCGCCGCCAATTTGTCATTATGACTAAGGAGGCGGAATCAAGAACAATTTATTAGAAGTATAAAATGTCTAACCATATTTATGTTCTTTAAACATGACTATGGTTAATGAGAAGTTTTAAATTGATCCAATTTACAGGTGATTCTTTATGATCTTATAATAATAAATTTATTATTATTTACGTTCTATTGTTGTAACAAAAAGTATTATTCATTGATAGGATCAAGGTAATCAGCTATCATTAGTTGAAATTTTGCACAAGTTAGCAAATGATTATCTTTTCTAATTGAGTAAGTACCGAAACTATGTGGAGTAACGAATTCCGTTCATTACTATACTATAATCTATTCATTCGTTGTAAAAAAAAAAAAAAATTAATATAAAGCGTTCCTGCTGTTTAGTTTCTCCCGGAATCACACATACTCTGCAACCAGCATGAATTCGTATATTAGCAAAACAAATTTTAATTTCGGATTCTTAGAGAACATTAGTAATCAGGATAGGTGAAAAGGTGAAGAAAATCTGCAGCTAGTTGTATTTCATTATTTACAACTAGCTGCAGATTTTCTCACCTTTTCACCTATCCTGATTGAACTACCAGCTATAAGCCCTACGTATCTAAACACAATTAGTTATCTTATTAGTGCTTAGAAATAAATTACTTAGTGGAAATCTTTCAATTCAAACTCTTAAATAAGAGGAGTCGAAGCAGGCGTCGCGAAACGTCCGATTTTCAACAATAAACGAGACGTTTCGGGAAACTTTTATTCTTACATCTTAAGTCTTTCAAAATTGTGTAGGTCCTGCAATTGGTCATATTGGATGCATTATGTATGAGCGAGTTGTCCGCACTGAGGAAAACACCCGAATAAAGTTTGGAACTTTTATTTGTCTTTATTGTGGCCTGCGAGTTATGCTGATAATCTTGGGGAAAAATGTTTGGAGAATCCTTTATCATAGTATTAAGAGTTCGTTGTGGCATATCCACCCCTAGCATTCCTATTGGTTTACTATTTGAATAAGAGTCGAACCTATGTGCACTAATAGTTTTCTATTTATTCCCATGACTATTGAACTTAGACAATTCAATTACTAATTTTTTATTTATACCAATTGGTTTAAATATCAATCGGACTGACTGCGAAGAGAACCCCAGGCCTCTGGTTAATCAGAGGTTTAAAATTGATTGATTAACAAGTGATCATATAACAATAATAAATTTATTATTATTAACTTTCTATTGTTATAAAATTCCATAAAAAATGACATGTATTGTTCCTTGATACGCTCAAGGTTACCTGGCATTACTAGTTCAGGTTTTTTTTTCTTTTTAAGTACATTTCAATTCATTGGCACAACAAAAATTAGCAGCGAGACCGAAGGTGTTAATTAGAAATCCTCTCTCTGGCCAAGGCTCGCTTGTTGTTATAATGATGAAGGCAGATTGGCATCCATGCCTAGTCACGTCCAACGATCTCTGGCTGGAGCTGGTGCTGGAGGCTGCCTACGTGGTCCAGAGGCTCACAAATCCTCTCTAAGCCCAGGCTCAGGCCTTTAGCCATTCTGTTTGCCGGCAGGTTTTCAAATATAAATGAGTCGCGAGCCTTCGAGTTAATCTGTCGTCGCCAGGTAGATATGCCGCCAATGACATCAATAAACCATTTCTAAGACCTCCGAAGCCGAGGTGAAAAATTATTGGACTAACAGTAGTAGCATCCGAGATAACACAAAAAGGGAAATATCATCAAACAAATGAGGAAAAACTCTAATCGTTATTTATTTCTGCCTCTTTTTTAAGCCACCCAATTATTCTTCTCATTTTTTTAAAATAAGAAGAGAATTTTACTTTTTGTTACAATATTAGCTAGGAATTTAATAATTTAAAACACAAAATATGAATAGATGAAGCTCTTTGAATTTATTTTAATTCAATTTAAATGTATTTTATTAAAAATGATGCTTTATGCTTATTCTTGAGGATTGTTGAGTTTATTAACTCAAGTGGAGGATCCATTTCTTACTTTCTCGTACCGCTATATATGAAATATATAGGAGAGAAAAGTATTTTACTTTCTCGTGCATATAGAGAAATTATTGTAATCGTCAAAACAATTCGATCACGAGATTTTAAACTTTAAACCTCCAAGAGAGTAAAAAAAAACATTTTTGGAATTATGTCTGTATGTGTGTGCATGAGTGGGTGGGTGCGAGTGGTCACGATTACTTAAAAACGGAATCGTAATTTTTACAAATAAACCACAGTTAAACCGAAAATCTAATTCTCCTTTTCACCAATAAAAACGGAAGCAGCCAGATCCATGAAATTTGCTACACACACACAC
>JAKCPI010030199.1:0-28723 GCA_023213315.1 Euborellia annulipes | reverse complement strand
GATATTTATTATATTGATTTTGTTGTTTATTATTATTTTTATCACTATACATACTATACTATACTATACATACTCTCTTTTTGTTATTTTAAGGGACATTTTACACCTGCATCAATTCGCTCAGTTTACCCATGCTTTCGGATTATGCTTTTCGTTTATACGTGTTTTTTTGTCATTTACAATAATATTACTATCTTGTTTACTATTAAGCCTATCTCATAGTAATAATAAGAAAACGTTGTCTGTTGAGGGGAATAAACTCCTGTGGATAATTGAGAATAAAAACAATAAATACTACAACGAATTTCATGTTTGTCAGCAAAGAAATTTTTTTATAAGACATTTTTTTAAATTTTGTTCAAAATGAATTTTAAACTTTTCTAGTTAACTATGAATACTGACACAACATAAAAAAGAATACAATGACGAATTTTTCTGAATATCATAATTATCAATCAGCAAATGAAAATAAAAAGTTTGCTTGCTTGTTAAGAGAAAGTCCTGAAATATGTCCTTTGTTTGAATGACCTCCTCTATTGTTAAAAATTTGGATACTTCATAGATACTATTTCCCCTTCTACAGTATTATTATACAATGGGATATATGATTTTAAATGTGAATCTAAATTTCAATATCTCCATTTCTCTTTTTGTTTTAAATGTCAAAAATGATCAAATCATGTTTTACTAGGCATTATAAGAATTTGGCATCTTATTTGTCTTTAGTTTCGTAGTAGGGATTCTTATTTGAGTTAGGGGAGGGGGGAGCAATAAGATTATTTTTTCTATGACAGATTTGGAAGCCTGACCTCTCCTTAAAAAAATTGGTTTCTTCTTAAAGTTATCAAATGCTGGCCTTGAACAAAATAAAAGATGAGATTAAAAGATTGTTTAAGGGGGTGAGAAGAGGGAGAGAAAAATCTAATAATTGAAATAATATTTATTCCCTGGATATCAGCACAGAAGTATAAATCACACTTCTTTTCTTAGAGGTCAAATGTTCCGCTTCCTTGGAAAAAATGGCGACATTTGTTTTCTCCTGAAATTGTATTTAAATTTGCAAAAATAAAAGTCTATTTTTGACTCTTTATCCCCCTGTTTATAGGCCTCCCGCATTGCGGGTGTTGCTTTCTATACTTCTCGTTCTTCTAAGCATCATTAAAAGACATGTGACTACTAAATTTTTAAGCTGTATATGCATTTTCATTTGATTATTTTCGACTTGATAGTTTTATCTTTCACCAAGATATTTTATTTCGACACTTTTTGTTTTTATCACTCACACGTTTTTCTCACTCACACTCACACACACATTCACACAGTCAGGCCATATAAGACTGACGATATCCGTTATTGATTAATTATACATATTGGAGGTCCAGGCATTCCAGGGCCGGAACTACGAGATTTTTAGGGAGGGGGAGGGCAAAATTTAATTTTAAAATTTTCTATACAAAATTCATATCATTTTACCTTTTTTTAAGTAAATCTTACTTTAATTGCCGCCCCCTGATATCTGCCGTCCGGAGCACATGCACCACTCACCGCCCCCCCCCTAGATCCGGCCCTGAGGCATTCTTATTTAAGCCATTTGGTATCCAAATGGCTTTAAAAAAATCTTCCGACTGCTTGGGGTTTCTATACACCGAACCCGCGACTTTGGTGTACGAGGTTAGCACGCTAACCCCATACACCAAGCCCGAAGGCATTTCGAGGCTAGATAGAAATTTTCTCTCTATGTTTTTTATTCGTTTATTTCATTTGCAGCTTGTTTAAAAAGTGATTTCCAAAATTAATTAATTAAATTTATCTAACAAAAGGGAATTTCTAATTTTGGAGATTTAAATAAAATAATACTATTGATTTCACAGAGAGTGATTATTAACTTTGGTTTGCGATTTCTATTGAGGATCCCTTGTTAATTTGACATTGCGAGGCCACAAAAAAGTGAAACTTACTTTTACCAGCTTTACTCAGATTTTAATTAATTTTTATACATCGTATTTTTATTATTATTCCAAAATATGAAAATAAAATATTCAATATAATAATAACATTAAAATAGAATTATCAAATTATTTTGTCCTTAGAAAAAGGATATCACATGTCGATTATCCGTTAAAACCCTGTCCTTCTCTTCTTTCCTATTCATTAATTAAAATACTGTATTCAATAGGATTTAGCCCAAGAGGTTCATTAAAAGTCAAAAGTTTTTAACAAAACTTTATTTGACCCCAGGCAATGTTTCGTCCACTTGCTGTAGGACTTCTTCAGTGGTTGGAGTCATAGAGAGCCATATTATATAAAATTATTAAACAGTCGGGCTTTAACAAAATTCACACAGACATCCTTCTAACTACTTGCTAAGAGTGTGAGCTGTAGTGTATTTTGATTTATACAGTAGTTAAAAGAAATTAAAAATAGTGGAAACTTTTTTTTTTTTTTCAAATTATTTCGCTTTTTTTTTTAAATTAAGGAAATAATTATTTTTTTCTAACATATTGTATATTATTATGTCTTTGTTATCTGCTAAATATTTTCCTTGATATGAGTACGATAAAAATATATTTTTTTAACCACAAAAGAGTATGAATCAATTCTCGTACAAAAGCTATGTGGATTTTGTTAATATTTTTATAAATAAAAATACAATTTTTTTCTTTTACATATAGATTTTTCTACACATATAGATATATATTCTATATATTTAGTTTTTTTTTCAATATTAGTTGATAGTTTACACTTTTGGTGAGGTTTAGTTTGTATATAAACCATGGGGGTAGTTAAAATCTGACCTGCTTTCTTTCCAGTTGTCTATATGAGCCATTGTTTACTCCTCAATTTGATTATAACTTTAACAAAATTATTTTTTCTATTAATTGTTCATTTAAGAAAAGAATGTTAATTAAACTTTTTTAACAAGATTCCAATTTTGGTTTATTGGAAAGAAAGCGAAAGGCCCGCTGTAAGGACAATGGTGTTTTTGGTCTTTTTCAATATCGGTTCTCTTGCGAGAGAGTGAGATTGAGAAGAGACCTCATTTTTGTGACCTACTTTTGAAGCCTCGGCTCTTTTAGGTTCCTTGTTTTGTTTACTATTGATTTCAAACATTTTATTTTATTTATAAATAGATGTCTTCATGCTAAATTATTTTATTTATTTTATTATTATAATTTTATCCTTGATATTCCCTAAATATGTCATTATGTTAAATTATAATTATTATTATTATAGGAGGAAAAAAATTCATTTTTCAATAGGCTTACTAACTTGACAGATGGACAAGCTCATTTCCATATAGCTCTAAATAATTTTATTAAGTACGCGATAATTCCTTATCTCAACAAAGATTATTTTGCAATTTTTTTAATTTAATACTTAATTAAAAAATAGATGCACAGGTAAAGCTATCTAAGTAGTAGAGGTTCCAGTTCTTAATAATAAAATGTTAAATTATGTTGATTTTGTGAATAAAATAAAATGTTTGAAATCAATTGTAAACAAAACATTTTAGAAAAATATGAGAGAGGTAGAGATATAGCCAGGAGATGCGGGCCCTTGAACCTTAAGCCTCCCTTTTTCCCAAATTTTCTAAATTCACTTATTATAACTCAAGTTTAACCTTTTTTCTTGACGATTCCTTTAATTAATGCTGCTCATTTTAGTGAACGCTGGTGTAAACGCACCTTAATCCATGACCAAATCCAGCTCAAGACGAAAGGAGACGAGGGGCAACTTTTCTAATTGTATTATTTTCTTAAATGCCAAAACCTTACTGGTGTTACTCGTACTTTTTATCTTCTCACATATGGCGGGATTCTTCAGTTTTTTATTTATATTTCAAGTTTGGAAGGGGGTGGGGAAGATGCCCCTCTCTGTCCATGCCTTAATTTTTAATATTTTTTTTTTTTTACACAATCGTATCACTAAGTGTAAAGGACACAAATGATGAAAAATAATTCTGAATTCCTCATTTGTCATTGAGTTTAAAGGGTCAAAAGAATTATTGTGTGAATGTATTGAATTAGATTATACTATTTTTCTGGTGGAGCTATTAAAATAATAAAATTATTATTTCCAATTTTTAATATAAAAAAATAAAATTAATTTAGATATTAGTGGTTTTCACAAAGCGCAGCGTTTTCCAAACTCCCCTAGGAAGGGGCAGATTAGTCTTAAAGGAGGCGCGAATATTAGTCACAGCGATCAATTTTCCAAATGATTGCTAATTTTATAAATAAGAATAAATAAATTTATATTTTTTAGTATTAAAAATTTTTGTTTTTGTATTATTTTATAAAATGCGGGGGGGGGAGTCTTTGTTGCAAAAACTTTAGAAACCGCTGCTAAAGGTACGGATAAAGACCATACTTAATTTCTTCTACTATTGGGGTTTTTTTTTTTATTAATTTTATTTTTGTGAATATTTCACTTGAAAATTAATCAGGCAATTTTTACTGTACAGCATAGCCTCAAAAATTCTCACTATTTAAAGGTGGTATAGTTAGTTAGGTCCAGTTTAATAAACAACGCCAATCTTCAATTTCGCCAAAAATGTCACAATTCACCTTGATGGGGTCGATCGATATTTATATTTAATTTTTATATTTTTTTTTTCATACGAACCCCTTTAGCAATCATACAAATACCCTTATTTACAATTTTTTTGATTAGACAAAATCATGTTTTCTTTTCAAGACTGATATGAATATTTAGATCACCTACATAATCACGAAACCACAAAACAAAAAAAATATTTAAATTTAAAATACCGTTCTTCGGTAATTAGTACAAGAATATATATGCAGTCTTAACAATAGTAGTAGCGTACACCCTAAACAAAATTTAATCAATTTAATAAACCTTTTAACGATATTGCATATTTATTAAAATATTGGCATTTTCATTACTTATAATTTTAATCTCCTTTCAATTTAATTTAATTGGATATTAAAAATATTAAAATGGAAGTTAGGTACATTACTTTTATTGTCTCATTAATATTTTAATGCGTGTATTGCGCTTCTTTGTTTATTCCCCTATCTGCACACTCGTTTTGCAATATTTAGGTCAACTCCCACTGCTTTTATTCTATCTCGAGATCCAGCATTTGGAAAGTGGAAAATGGATAAAATTTTAGAAATTAAATAAATCCATTCTCTATAATTGAATTTCTTAAATTTATAGTATAATATGAATTATAGTAAATACAAATAATAAACTGGAATGTGAATAAAAAGGTTAAGAAGGTATTCCTTAAATTTAATTGAATATTGCTTAGAAGAAATTTTACTGGGGTATTCACTTTCGACTAAAAGGCTTTATCAAGGGGGCAATCAGCAACTTCTTGTTGACAAATAAAGTCTATTTATTTATTTATTTTTTTTTTTATATATGTTACGTAGAAACTAAAATCTTTTTGACATTTTCTCTCCCTTTGATTTGCCCCCTTCCAAAACCTTATAACCTAATCTATAATCCTTCTAACCTTCAATTTTTACTAAAACTGATTAAATATAACAGAATGACGTGTTTAGGCTTAAAAGATTTCGAATTTTTGGCATTATCGATTGACACCAAATGTAGTTAATCACTTAAGGATTTAGTAAAAAATTGTATTATAAATTAAAAAAATACGGTGACCCAAAGATCGCCTTCTGGTGAGGTGTGGAGCCCCCTAAAAAGGGGCTTATTTATACATTTTATTCGTCTTGGCAAAAACATCGGGAACTAAAGGTAAACCATCTACAGGACCAATTTACAACAAATATTAGAGATTAATGGAAAGAAAAACATTACTTATTCTTTATATTTATTTATTATTTAAATATAATAAATATAATATTCAAATAAAATGGTCTGTGAGCCAAATGTCCCCTGGCACCCCGGGACTTCCCTGGTCGAGGAGGGCAAGGAGAGGCACTCCGGGAGGCTGGAGATCCTGGGTTCTATTCACGGGGACCAGAGGGCTTTTGGCCCGTCAACAATATAAATTTCATTTTTAATTAAATGATAATTCTATCTACTCTTTGTTTATAATATCTAAGATATGTCAGGAAATTTTTCAATATTGAACTATAAATTATTCACACGAAAATAAATAACACGAGAACCTTGAGTAAGAACTATTAAATAAACAAAACTTGATTAAAATTATTTTTTATAAAATGTTAGTTTATTTGTACTCGGCTGGTTAATTTATCTATGAAAATATTTATTTAGTTATTCTAATGTTTGTTTCTAAAAGTGGGGAATAATAAAATTTTGCATATTGACAAATTAAACATGCTAACTTTATGACCACAAATTATTAAAAAAAAAAAAAAAAAAAAAAAATAGAAAAAATAAAACCCCGTGTAGATAGGCAACCAAAAGTTATCCTTCAAATTTAAGCTTTATGTCTTAATCTCTACAAAATTTGATTTGGCCTTTGGATTATTCGATTATTCTACATCAATTAATACATTCTATTTTCTACTTATAAACACATTAAAATATTTATGTTTTCTTTATCAACTTCATTGTACTGCATTTTCTCTTAAAAATATGCATAAGTAAATTAGAGAAAATAATAAACAAAGCACTTGCTTCTCTTGGAAATTTAATTAAGGAATCCACTTCCTCAATCCTCACCCTTAAAATTTTAATATTAGTTATTTTATTTGTTTTCAACTTGTCAAAAATTAATAAGTTTTTAATGTTGTTGCAATTAATATAATCCTATTTTAAATGGTAAAGCCTTTTTTTTCGTCTTGTTTATCTAATAAAAAACATTCACTCTCGGAGATAAAAAAAAATAAATGATTATGATTGATGAATGAACTCCTTTTTGATTATTGTTTAAAAATATCTGAATAAATGAGAGCATCTAAGAAAAAAAAAAAAAAAAACAATTTCCAATTGTATTAAATGCCTTCTTCGTTCTGTTTGCACGCAGCTGTTCCTCATCGACTTTGGTCTGGCGAAGAAGTTTCGTGACAGCCGCACGAGGACGCATATCAGCTATCGTGAGGACAAAAACCTCACGGGCACAGCGCGATACGCTAGCATCAACGCCCACCTGGGCATCGAACAAAGGTACTAGACATTGTCTCTTCTACTTTACTACTTTCTAATTATAGCTTTTTAGATACTAAGCAAGGCAAATAACACTAACACTCTTAAGAACTAAGAAGATTACTAAAAATATCTTACGGATATTTATGGAGAGTTTTGAAAGAAAACATGTAAAGGGCAAAAACTGTCTGTTTCTTTTTTGACACATTTATTTATGGAATTTTACTTTCTCTTACCTCTATATGTCATTATATAGAGAGAAAGTATTGGTTTCATGTCAAAATTTCGATGACGAGATTTTGATAGATAGATAGAGGTTTTTTAAGGTCCCCTGAATCTAAAAAAGTGGTTTTCGCAACATGGTCTTGACTGTATGTGTGTGTCTCTCTGCCTGTCTGTGAACATCATATCTCAAGATCGAAAAGAGCTAGAAGGTTGAAATTTCATATTTACCTAAGGTAGGCCTACTGTACACCTCTGGGACGTAACACGAAGCTTTTTAATAAAATCGGCCAAAAAGTACTAGTATTTTACTGATGGACTTTTTCAGTTTTTTTCGATTTTCTCAAAATTCGCTCCAAGGATTTTGATTAAAATTTAGAAATCAATTATATTTTAGATGCTCTTTAAAATGTATATCCTCATTTTGTCCTTAAAATCTTTTAAAGTACACTTTTGTACTTCATAGGAAAGTTTAAGCCATTTGGATACCAAATGGCTTAAATGGACCCTGATACAAGGGCGGTCCTAGCCTTACATTTTGGGGGGGGGTCACTGTTTTTTTTTTTTTTTTATAGTATAAATAAATGGGCCTGGACCCCAATACATATATATTAATCAAATATGAGTATCGTTTAAGTCTTAAATGGCCTAAGTTGCCGAAAAGATTGTGTGAATGGAGAGTGAGTGGGAAAAAAGTGTGTGTTAAAAAAAAAAGAAAGATTTTGGGGGGGTCACGACCCCCTTGACCCCCCCCCTGGGACCGCCCTTGCCCTGATATGCAATGGTGTGTGAAAGACCAAAAAATTCAAAATTGAGTTAAGCACGGAATATTGTTTCAAATGCTTTAGTTAATAGTATTTTTTTTATGAAATATGTCCTAAAAAAATTTATATTTAATGTTACTTGCACAATTGACAACAAAAATTGTATATAATCCAATGAAAACAAAAAACTTTAACGTTGATTTTCTCAAAACTCGATGTTTGGTCTTTGACACACCATTGCTTAACAGGGTCCAAATAGGAATGCCTGGACCCCCAATTGATATATTTACAAATAATGGGTATCGTTAAAAGTCTTAAATGGTCCAAGTTGCCGAAAAGACTGTGTGTATGGGCAGTAGCGTAGCCAGGATTTCTGCTTGGGGGGGGGGCCCAAAAGTTTTATGAACCCCCCTCCCCCTCTCCAAGAAACTTAAGGTGGAGAAATTTTTTTTAGATAATATAATAATTATAAATAAAAAACAAATAAAAAAATTTTTTTTCTTTAAATAAAAAATAATTTTAATACAAAATTCGTAAATATTAGAAATTTTTTCAATTATTTATAAGTTTTTTGTTAGATTTTAGAATTTATGAGAGTTAATAAAATAATTATTTTAAAAAAATTAGGGAAAACAATAAGTATTTTTTTTGTTTTGGTGAAGGCTTTGGGGGGGGCCCGGCCCCCTGGGCCCCCCTGAATACCTGTGTATGGGTGTGTGAATGTGAGTGTGAGTGTTTAAAAAATATATATATATTGGCGGAAACTATATATATCTCAACACAAAAATCTGATGTGATAAGTACAGAACACAACTTTAGATTACCGAAGATAAGAGAAAGTGGTGTGTTGTGCGACCAGTCACACCAGATTTTTTTTTTTATTGCAGGAATTTACAAATTTTGTTTAATAGTAATCGAAAATTCCCAAATTAATATTCCCTTACGAGATCGTTTAATTATATTTTCTTTTAACTTATTTATTTCTCAAGATATTTCATTGAAGTCATTATCCTCTCACTTTTATACTTTATGAACATAACCAACCACAGAATGTTATTGAAATGGAAACGAATGATGACTAAAATTTTCTTTTTAAAATAAATAAATACCCATGGACGTAGACACATTCACATGAAAGAAAGCAAACATACATAGAGAAGAAGCGCGCGCGTCGACGTCGTAGTCGTCGTCGTTGTCGACGTCGTCGTTGGTATCGATTGCGTTGGGGGCTCCGCCCCTCATGGACGAACATCTAGGCCACACCGGCCCCGTTGCCTCTCTCTCTTTCTACCTTCTTCATTGCCCCCTAACTCGACGATGACTCAATTTGCAGATAACTCAACTGATAAAGAGAAGGAAATCTCCGAGACTCGGAAGTAGTGACAATTGTTCAAAAGACCCACAGAAATTGCTTGCTTGTTATTTTAAACAAACAAGAAATTAAGATGTCTTCTGATTTACGCGTTATTAGACTATTTATTTTTTTAAATAAATGAAAAAAAAAAGGATTTTATAAATTTTTAGTTACTACTAACTTGCTATACTATTTTAAAAAAATTTCGAAGCAGAATTCTAATTGGTTGAACTAATCGCAAAGAATTCTGGCCTCCGCTGACTCTTTTAACTTAGGCAACCACTGGTTTAAAAAAAAAAAAGAGAAATTTATTATGGGCCTTTTTAATTAATTTTTACTTTCTCTTACCCATATGTGTTTATATATAGAGAGAAAGTATTGTTTTCATCAAAAATTCTATGCCTTCTGAGTCCCAAAAAGTGGTCTGTCCCTCTGTCGTCTGTGTGTCTTCTAATTAAAATAAGAAGGAAATGGACTACCACGTTGAGGCACGAAGATAAACTTAAATAAATTCGTCCAAAAAGGACTAGAAAAATAGGAAAAATCGTTGCCATGTTAATAAAATATAAATATTTTTCTATGTTCATAAATTTTACATCCCCTTCGACCTTGAAGTAGTGGTTAGCATGGCGCGGGTTCGCATCCCGTCATATGCGACAAAAATTTATTTAAATTGAATTGACTACAAATCACTTTAAATAAATAGGGACGGGGTCTAAATAGATGCCCAAAAAGACGTTAAATAAAAAAAAAAATTTACATCTTGAACTCTAATGTCCTGCCTGAAAGTAAATATGTCGATACAAAAAATCGGGCTCGTACACAACTTGCAATTACCGAAGATAAGAGAAAATTGTGTACTATGCGATAAGTCACTCCGGATTTTTAAATTAAATATAACAATGAATTCATGACTACCTTAACACATGTCTCACTTAAGCCGCTATCATCACAACTCATTTCATGTTAGATAATCATTATTAAACAATTGGAAAAGTAAATCATTTATATATTAAACAATTTCCTCTATATTCATCCTAATTTGATTAAATTGGACCGTATTTTGGATCACTACTAAGCATCAAGAAAAACAGGTTAATCAATTAATTTTCATAATTTCTTTTTATATTCCACAAATATAATTTGTATGTCATCTCTATGAAAATTATATTTTGACTCACAAATCTGACTGTAAGGTTTCAAGTCCTAGATCCTACCTTGCCCACAAAATGGTCCCTAATATTGAAAATTATTATTTTATTAATTTAAAAAAAATATCTTTATTCAATTATTGCCCAACTGTTTATTATAATTAATTGTTTTATCACATAGCTTAATGACGTGCATGTATCGTCGTGGATTATCTTTTTTCATCAATTAAATCAATAAGTTCTTAATACAAAACAACTTAAGATTAAATTAAAACAACATATTAATAAATAATTATTCTTAAATGCAATTTCGAAATCTAATGTAATAATTCTAATTCATTTTTTTCATTTAGTATGATTGAAGTCAATATTCTTTTAATAAAGCTAATATTCCTTACCTTTTGAACCGTGATTGGTACTTATTCAGCAGAGATGATGTGAAAACTTTTTTAACTTCATCGCTAGGATATTAGCAATCAGTCATATACAGTATATATATATATATATTGTATATATAATATTGAACTTAATAAAACATCTTCAATAAATTAACTATATTGTACAATAGTCTTTCAGAATTTGTTAGCTTAATATTTTTTTAATTTACTTATAATTAATTTTTAAATTGTTTATTTTGTTTTAGTCGTCGAGATGATATGGAATCTCTTGGTTATGTCCTCATGTACTTCAACCGCGGTTCACTGCCATGGCAGGGTCTTAAGGTAATTTATTTTTTATAATAATCATAAAAAATTTAAACAAAAACTTAACTATTTTCCCTTTTTTTCCAGGCCGCGACTAAAAAACAGAAATATGAAAAAATCAGCGAAAAGAAAATGTCCACTGCCGTAGAAGTTCTTTGTAAGGTGTGTAAGCAATTAAATATTCTAACGTAAAATTTTTATAATATGATGTAAAAATATGAAATACATTATAATTTTTGGTGTAATAAAGTGGTATATGATTTGACAGACTGTGATGTGGTACAGAGCAGTACCTCTTTTGGGGAAGTAGATGAGGGGGAGGGGATTAAGAAATATTTTAAAGGGACAGTTTGGTATTAAGCAGGATTGATTCCTTGAAGGTTTAATGGTTAATAATATTAAAAACAAATGTAAACATTTTTTTAAATTAAGATACTATAAAAATACATTCCCTAGAGGCTATTTTTTTCTCACCTTGGGCTAACTCCCCTGGTTTTTTTTACACTTCTTCCCACAAAGAACAGATACATATTTTGCCCATCAATGGCCTAACTAAGAATTGTGGTCGCCATATATATATTTTATTGAATTAGTTCTAAAAAATTTATTTTCCTTATAATTAAGAAGATAAATTTCTAATCACAATATTTTGTAATTTTTTATTCATCGTCTTCAACTTGATCAGAGGGGATTTATTTATTATTTAGTCACACCCTAGATCTGAAATGGCAGAGGTTGATATCTATTGATTTATTGTTTGTGTTGAATAGGGTTTCCCCGCTGAATTCGCCATGTACCTGAACTACTGCCGCGGGCTTCATTTCGAAGAGGGTCCCGATTACATGTACCTGAGGCAGTTGTTCCGTATCCTGTTCCGTACACTCAATCACCAATACGATTACACGTTCGATTGGACGATGCTCAAACAAAAAGCAACGTCGTCGGGTGCATCATCGGGAGGCGTAAGCGGAGCGGCTGTTGGTGGAGGAGCAGGAGCTGGAGGCGGCGGCGGTGGAGCAGGCGCCGGCGGCGGTCCTAGCGTCAATCTTCCCACGCCAGGTGGGCAGGCTTGCCGAAGGGCTTGCCCTTGCCCAGAGTCGATTGCGTACTACAGTGGCGTACCACAGTTAACATCTATATTGCCCTCTCCTCCAATTTCTAAGAACGAAATTTTAATTAAGTTCTCTTGAAACGAGTCTAAATTATAGTCATGGGCGTAATAAGGGGGGGGGGGGGCGCCCCCCAGAAGGCTCGTGCCCCCCCCCCCCCAGAAAGCTCCCTGTCCCAAGAAAAATTGAGGAAATATGGGGCTTTCCAGGCCCCCCAAACCAAATTCTCTAGTTACGCCCATGATTATGGTTTACATTACTCAAACCCATATAACAAAAAATTAGAATTCTAATAATTTTCATTAACTGTGATCCACCGCTTTCATTTTTTCTTTCATTAAAATATATCAATAAATAATGGCATATTAATTTAAAATAAATAGAATACCTCCCCCATCAAGATGATTAAGAAACTGGAAATAATAGGTTAAATCATTTTATATAAAATTTTTAACAAATTTTCCTTTATTTATTGATGATACAATCGAAGAAAATTTTTTATTCCCAAATATATGGGGGTATATATAATAGTTTATTTAAACGAGGGAGGTTTGAAAACTCCATCCAAAAATAAAAAGTACTTAATTATTGAGGTAAAACATTTTTATTTTTCATCATAGCTTATACACTTTGTCCAACGCTTTTGCAGTTTGTTGATGCCTTCCGAATAATAGAATTTGTCTAACTCCTTAAAATAGGGTGTGTGTCTGAAAAGAGTTAAAAAAATGCCTATTTGGAAAGAGATTTTCTACCACCGAAAAGGTGATTGTGGAAACGAATGCTTATTTTGAGCAAATTTTGGGCAAATCCTATTATTCGGAAGGGATGAACAAACTGCAGTAGCAATTGGATGAAGTGTATAAGCCGAAGAGCAAGCTATGCTGGAAAAATAAAAATGTCTTATCAATTAATTTAGTACTTTTTATTTTTGCACAGAATTTCTAAACCATTTTCCAATGAGACATTGTAAATTTAAACTTTTTGTAATGACATTTTATAACCAAATTCTTTCAATTAGAGATTTCTTTTGATTTAGAAAATTGATTGATTATCAGGTCTATTCTCTAAGCAAAAACGTTAACTTGTAACATCTGAAATCAGCGTTAATTCATTTTAATACTTCTTGCCTCAAATTGTTATTCTGTAAGCAAACATTTTAATGCCAAAGCACACATTTAGTCAATAGTGTTAGAAATGTCATGTCCAGAGGGTGCCTTTAATATTTTAACGCCGTATTTATTGCATCAATATGGGGTCTTTAACCAAAAAGTAAGTTTATGATTTTGACAGATTTGAGATAAGAGCAACATGTTAACGTCGCTGATAAAACTTTAGGGATTAGAGAATATCCTTTTTTAACGCTGATGTTATCTTTAATTTTTAACGCCCAATTTTAATTTTTTTAGATATATTTTTACTTTTTGGAGAATAGACTTGTATACCCATTAAATTAAAAAAAATCGACTAAATTTTTCTAAAAGGAAATATTTTGTTATCGTTAGAATTTAAAAGTTTTTCGTTATATAGGATTTAAAAGTTTTTCGATTTCATAATCATTAATTATCAATTTATCTTGGTTAGGTTCTCATGATGTGTAAGATTCGCTAAAGTTCTCGCATCAGCGAACTATACTTAAAATGAAATGTTAAAATTTAAGTTGATTATGCAATCGAACAATAATCTTTATACTCTATATTAATTGATTCTAATTTAATAATTACTCTACTACATCTTTTTTATATCAATAATTAATTGTAATTTTTAACTAAAGAATGCAAATTCTAAATCATTGTTTTTGTCTTGATCAAAACAGAGATTCTTGTATATATTTATATATACACAATATTACAATGAAAATTTTTTTAAAGCACATTAGGAATTTGATGATAAGAGAAGTGGCTGTTCAACGATTAGAATGATTCGCAGGAAGAGAGGATGTCAGCCAAACGGAGAGCTTCTATCGAATAAAAATCTCCGTTCAGAAGACGTTTCGGTTTTAATTAAATAAATCCATCATCAGTTCTTAAGAAATTATTGGCAATCTCAAGGTGTACACCATTGAGATGCAGATAGAGTTGTTATATATAAACATATACAAAATTATATAAAAATACACTATTTGCATATCCGATTTCATATGCTCATCAGTTAACACGGTCAAGGCTCAAATGTATATATGTCTACTCTTCCCCTTCCACTCCCATCCCTCACCCCCGACATATCTATTTCATCTACTCCACACATTCCATCTTACTTTTTTATCAATATCTATTTATTTTTCGATCAATCTATATTACTTTTAACTTTTTTATTGATAGATATCATTTGCTCCCCAATTAGACCCCGACCCCCTTACTCAAGATTTCGTGAGATTTATTTATCGATAATATATTTTTCGAGATTTTTATTTCTTTACAACACCATCCAAGCATCGACTCCTAGATTTACTTCATTTTCTCGACTTACCGATCTTCTACCCATTCATCTTTCATACTTCTATTTTACCAGTCTCTTTACCTTCCGATCTCTCTAGCCCCCCCCCCCCCCCATTGTATCACATACCCCCCAAATACCAACCCCCTATATACATTCGAGACTTGGCCGTGTTAACTGATGAGCATATGACATCGGATATGCAAATATAATTTTGTATTATGTTTATATATAACAACTCTATCTTCATCTCAATGGTGTACACCTTGGGATTGCCAATAATCTCTTAAGAACTAATAATGTATTTATTTAATTAAAACCGAAACGTCTTCTGAATGGAGATTTTTATTCGTTAGAGGCTCTCCTTTTGGCTGACATCCTCTCTTCCTGTGAATCACTTTAGCACATTAGGAATTTTTATTAAGTTTCAAAATCATAATTTTTGTGGTGGATAATTTTTATTTAAAAAAAAAAAAAACTAACTATAATCTGCCATTATTTATTATATTCCATTTCATTTACTCATATTTTGTAATATGTACGCGATCTACTCAAAAAGGGATAGATTAATTAGTTCTCGGCTACCAATTCCAGGATTTATGCATTGAAAAATAATTCCTTCAAAATGTCCGATTTTTTTTATTTGGAAGAAATAAAATGAATGATATTTTTTTTTTTTTTTTTTTTTATTCAATATTTTGTCCCACACTCACTTTTCATCTAAAAAGGAAATTTCTCTTTCTTTAATTGCAAAGAATTTATTCTAAGCTCTTTTTTAGAGCTCTCCTGTTCTGGTGGTGGCTTTTGGTGATGACAAATCTATAAAATAACCAGGAGGCGTTTATTAAAGAGAATATTATAAAATGAATAAATTCTTTTTTCATTCTTTTTCAGATATCAACTTAATTAAGTTTTTTTTTGCTGAAGTGAATAAATAAATCACCTTGATTATCAAAAATTAAATAAATGAGAATGAATTATGTAAAAAAAAGACTCGTTAAAAAGTCTTTGGGAAGTTTCTTTTTTCTTGATGATATTAAATTATTGTAGAATCAAATGCCTCTATGTTTTAGAATTTTATATAATATGTTGACCTTTTCTATCTTTGTAGATAATTATTTCATGTAAAGTTTATTGATCATTATTCTTTTTTCCCTCTTTGTATATTATTTGTTATTTGGCTTTTTTGTTGTTATTGTTGTAAATAACTCTTTCTATTAAAAAATTCATTAGTTCCCCTTTGATTTCATTTTATTTTTTTATATTTTAGAGTTGCGGACATTTTGACAGGCATTGCCTACATCCTGGATTTTGTATCTGCTGTAATTTTTCCGCTGCATGGTTCTCAGCATGGCCCTTTTCATCCCTTTGGGATCACTTTAAGCCCTTGTGACTGTTGCCTCATGTTGATTGATTTATTTATGTTGCTTTTTTTTTCTTTTAGGTATTAGACGTTATACTAATTCGCGATTTAAACTCGACTACCACACACAAGAACCCTAATGTTGCCGGGTAGGCAGTTGCTTTCTTATTTAACTCTACGCTTCAATTATTATTTATTTTTTACTAAGACCTTTCTAACCGTCATAACTTTCTAATTCCGTTGGCGTTTATATTATCTAAACTTGGCAAATAAAAAAAAATATCCTTTTGATTAATATTTTACATAAATATATGTTGTAAATAAAATATTCAAAAATTAAAAAAATATTTCAAAAGTTTTTATATTAGTTTTTTATTGGACCAAATTTTTTTTTTTTTTTAGATGTTTTTTGGCTGTTATGTTATTTTTTTGAGAACACTTTCTTGGAGTGGGGATAATCTTATAATGGCATTCTGACATAGCAGTTTGATAAGATTTAGTGATTAGATTCGAGATAATTATTTTTCTTTTTATTTAAACAATATTACATTATACCCAGAATGCCGTAGCTGTTCTCTTAGGGCGTCGTAAAAATTTTCCTATACAAAATATTATATTAATATTATTATTTTTTTTTTTTTTGGAATGGATGCATAAGGTCCGAAGGCCTAAAATGACCGGTGATCACATGCAGCCAGGAAAAATATAGTTAAAAAAATAAATAAAATAGAAGTATAAAAGGGGAGCTCAACTGAGAAGATGTCTTTTGAGATTAGAATTGAAAGTCTGAAGATTGTAGTTTTTGGGGAAGATAGATGCAGAAAAAACTCGTAAAAATGTAACTTTTCATTATTTTGGCAAATTTTGGGGCTTAGGCGCGACCGGAAGATATCAAATGATCTAAACCAAATTAAAACACAATTTTTTTAGGTTCTTTTTGAAGACGTTACAAACTATTACATTACGAAAAGATCTAATTCAAAAATTAAATAAAAAAATATATATATATATAGATATATCCATATGTAACTGAAAACGAAATGAAGAAAAACTATTAGTAACATAAGGTTTGCCCTGAGATTTGAGATGGGGCACCCCGAAAAAATTCTGATATATTAAGGGCGCCCGAAACCGAAAAAGTTTGGGAACCCCTGGTTTAGAATTTGGATTGAAATTCACGAGTCAAGAAAGATTCCAGGATTTAGAATTTGAGTCCTGTTAGATTCCATCTCCCTGGATTCGAAATATATACAGATAATACGCAGAAAAATAATTTATTTCTGGACGACTGTCCTTAAAAAAATTTCTTTCGGCCATCTACAATCACTTTGATTGAAATCTAAATTCTCCTTGAGGGTCAAGGATCGGAACTAAATCCTTTTCTAAAGAGATTTAGATCCTGGATTTGAAACTTAAAAAATAATTTAATTATCATTGAAAAAAGAAAAATGTGTAAACAATTTGATCAAAAAATTTGCCTTGTCCGATATAATTGATCTGATGGGAAACAGATCGCGATTCTTTTTTAGTAGATTTTGTCCATCCCTGAATATAATAAACGAAAATATTTAATTTTAATAATTTAAAGGTCAAAAATCTAAATAATCTTATCTACTAATTTATTTGCCAAGTTTTTGCTAAAATAAATTATTTAAATTGTTTTTCAAAACATTTATTATCAATATAGTAGCGAATATCGATTTGTATCAAAACAAATTTTTCATAAAAAATTATATCAGTATATACTAGAATGTTATTTTGGAATTTAACAAAAAAGTAGATAGTAGTTGAAATTCAATTAAGGCTATTATTTGAGATTGTAGATATACTTTTATTTTCTTTTAGTTGTTTTTGTTCGCTACTATATTATATATATATCTATCTACTATTGATTTGTATATTTATTTCTTTTCGGGTCCGATATCCTGTGACGATCCTTCCTTTCCATTTCTCCGGTGACGGGTAACTCGCGGCTACTGCATTTATTCCTTCTCCTAGCGTCACTTGAGCCCATTTTCCAAACTCGTGAGTAATGCTGATTAACCTGATTCCTTTATCAGTAAGCTCATCAATGAGGGCGCTCTCACAGTGGATATTCTCCGGCAACAAACGTATATATTCTGTATATAATCATTCATCAAAAACAAAATTGTTTATTATATCACGCTAATCATTTATCTTTAATCCTTCATTTATGGTGAAAAGGTTGTTTAAATACTTATTTGTTTCATTAAATAAAACTTTTTAGTTTAACATCCCTCACTTTATAACGGGACTGGGGCATTATATGCTCGGTTTCTTCTTAATCTTTGTCTCTATATTTTGAGGCTGGATTCTAATATTTTAGATAATTTTCAAAACTGAACCTGTAGTCGTCTAATCTTATAGTAGGGGTTAACTAGATATCACAATATGTACAGTATATTATAAATTAATAATCATAATATTATTCATTCAAAGACAATATTCTGGGCAAGTTAAAATGAAATATAATATTAATACCAATCAGTGGCGGATCCAGAGGTGTTTCTCGGGGGTGGGGGGGGGGGTAATCTGGAGTGACTGGTCGCACAGCACACTATTTTTTTCTTAATTTCGGTAATTTAAAGGCGCATTCTGTACTTGTTTGCCAGAATATAAATACAAATCAAATTTTTAAGTATTAACTTTTAAAATTTTACATTGAAAATACATTTTTTTTCGAAAAAAAAAGTATTTTTTTCAAATCTCAGGGGGGAGGTAATTACCCCCTTTACCCCCCCCCCTTGTATCCGCCCTTGATACTAATAATGGCAGTAGAGCAAGGGGAACTTAATCAATAAGCGGGGTATGTGTATATATATTAGAGGGGTCGTTAAAAATTAAATTTTTTCCTACACCCCAAAAAAACCCATCCCTATTTATTTCAAATGATTTCTAGTCAAATCAAATGAAATAAATTTTTCTCGCTTGGGACGGGAAGCGAACCCGGGACCCCGGGGTGAGAACTTAGTGTCTTTTCTCGGAGCCACGGGTCAAGGGCTAATGCCAATAAAATTCATGTTTCAATCTTTTCGTTTAGGTCTTTTTTATTTAAGCCAGTCCTTAATAAATAAAAGAACTGAAACGTCTCCGATAAATTGGCACCTGCATTCAGGTGACTACTCCTGCCTACACTTATAATTACATTTATCTATTCTTCATATCATCACAGCCACTACTTTGCATAGAATAAAATTATATTATTAATTTTTCGTTTGTGTTAAAAAAAAGAAACAACCTTTTCTCAACTATATTCTCTTATTTTTTTCTCTGCAAACCAAATCATCTTAATGCAAAATTGTGCCTTCATAGGCATGAGAGGCCTTTATCATTTACCATAAAAATCATTCATTTTATCTTCCATTCCAAAACCCTAAATCATTCATCTGGGTTTGAAAGCACATTCCATGCATGATAATTTTTCTTATTTTCTAGCTTATCATTTTAGTCCTGTTTATCATCAATCACAATGCGATTCAAGTTGATATATTTGTACTTCATAATGAATTACTTTTATTCTAGCAAACAAAATTTTTGTAAAAATCTTTGTAATCATTCTGTTTGCTTGTATTTTGATTTCTTTTTTAGGAACAAGAAGTTGCATCCCCTTGGTCTTAAGATTTCTTAAAAAAAAACAAAAACAAACAAACAATATTTTACCAGAAAAATTATTTTCTTACTATAAATAAATAAATGACCTGTTCCCCCAGCTTATCCAATCACTGATGAGAACGACAATGATCGGATATAGAGAATGGGATAGTGCAATAGAACAGTTCTTTATAAAGATCATTATAATCACATAAAGGCTGCTCTCAAAGTGCGAAGAATATTCTTCCAAAGAACCAGTTTTTCTAGAAGTACCCTTCTCAATTCGAATTATCAATCCAAACTTGCACAGAATCACTTTTTAGAAGTAAAAATGGGAGACGAATTTTTGTTTATTTATATTTGTCATAACAATATGGAACAAATTCAATCTCATCCTTCCACAAATCCATCATATCAAAAATAAATATATATATATATATACCCTTCGGCACAAATAACCACAGATCTTTCTCATTAATTATTTCAATTAATAGTAAGGTACCCAGGGCCTGTGGCTCATAGGCTCTAAATGGCCTTAGATGCCGAAAAAGACCTTAACAAATTTAATAAATAAAAAATATGATAGTTAATTTATTTTGTAATAATTTTTATTATGAGAGTGACATCTGGCCTGAATGTCGGCCATGAATGATCCTTATTAACAGATATTTTATAGCTTGCTTTGGGAGGAAATTATTCCCAAAAAATGGTGGGAATAGTACAACATGTTGTTCCAGAACTCTCAAATAAAATCAATAGGCCAATGGAGATTTCAAATCTCCCCAAACCACTTTCGACCCACCTTTGGAAGAAATAGTTTATCCAATACGGACCAAACCTTTCAATAGGATGTCTATTCCTGCAGTATTTATTATTATTTTTTTCAAATAAGAAACATATCAAGGTTATTTGATAAATTTTAACCAAAAAATGGTGATCGGTATATATATATATATATATATTTTCTAATTGAGTTAGACCTCATGAATAAATATTAGACTAATTTCAAAATTTTTTAGAAAATATTTCATCTTCATGGGACAAGTTTCAATAAAAAATGCAATATTATAATTTTAATAAGATATTAATTTTAAAGGAGCGGCTGTTAAGTGACGAATTTTTCTTTGAATATTCTCACTTTGATTCTCTGGGTAGAGAACTGCAATGCCAACTGTATTAATATGGAATTATGAGTTAGTTGTTGACGTTGAGGATCCGGTAGCCCAATCCAACGGGAAACATACCGATACTCCAGATAGGCAGAAGATCTCTAGATCGATTCTCTAAAGCCTACCATCATTGATTTGATGTTGTGTGAGCTTCTATGCACTGCGACCTTATATCCCCCATTGCACCTTCTATTGTGCTCCCCGTATCACTCTCAGGGTACAAGGCTCCTGGAGAGGATCAATCTAGGAATAGTTCATGCCCATCCATCCCTCTGGCCCTAGTTGCCTGGAACTGGAGGGGATTATATTCCCATTGCTCCAGCAGAGACGCTCGACTTGATTGAATTTTTGCGGCAAGCCGGGTTATTTTACCTCGAATTATTAAGCCCCAGCTTATCCGATAAGCCACGTCGCCTCCAAACAAATAAACATACAATTGTTAAAAAAAAAAAAAAAAAATTCAACTTTAAACGCATTCTATTTTAATTAATTTCTATTTATATATTTTATCTTTTTTTTAAAATTTATAATTGTTAATTATATATATCTATTTTTTTTTTTCAGGTGGCCGTTAAGCTGTTATCCGAGCTAAAAGAGGCTCAGGGCGAAATTTTGGATTAAAAAAAAAAAAATGAAAATCACACGTTAAGAATACTAATTCTACCAGCACATTTCTATTGAATATTCATATATAATATGTACATATACATATAAAACATGAACGCATATAAAAAAAAAAAGAAAGAAATATATAAATATATGTATGTGTATATATTATATTGTTATATGAAGAAAGAACTTAGAAAAATGGGGTCGTATTGTGAATATCAATTTTTTTCAAAAATGTAATATCTCGTTGGCAGGTTCTTGTTCTGAAGCGGTAAAAAAATGGCTTAGAAGCTTCAATCCAGTTGCAGAGGCCTTACCCGTGAATAGGGGCCTCTCAATCAACAAATCGTCCCCAAACAACCATAAATCGCTCTCAAAACAACTCCCGTAGTCCTGAATCGCCGCCCGACGTTTCTGGTCCTATAAAAAAGTGTCCAAAAAAAAAAAATAAGAAATCACTACTCTTTGTAAAACGTCTTCATTTGTGTGTGCGGCTGTGTATTAATTATATGATTGAATTTTTAAAAAAACAAACCACGAAAAAAGCAGAAAAAATATATATATACATAATATTAATACTATTAATATTAATAATAATTATAATAATTACATTTTTGAATCCGTGGATAGTAAAATAAAAAAAAAGTAAGAAAAATGGATATTTCATTAATTTCTTTTCTTTTCATTTTTCTTAACTTTTTTTAATTTGAAAATTTTTTTATTATTCAAGAAGGAAAAAATTATTTTTAAGTTAGATTTTTTTTTTTTAATTTCAAAAAAAAAAATGTATTTTCTAATAACGAAACACATTTTTCTCCAAATCAATTTATGTAATAATTTTACTATATATTATTATTCGTATTGTATCTTTAACTGCCAGCTTTAACAAATATATTTGCAAATAAATGAAAAAAAAAATAATTAAAAGATTAAAAAAAAGAAAAAAAGAAGATACAAGATAATAAGTAATATTAATCTAAGAAAGGTGGACTAAAGTTCTTAATATTCTAAAAGGAAATTTTTTTGTGTGAATTTTTTTTTTTTAATTATTAGATTGGATATTTTGTCATCAAGTTTTTAAATGGTCTTGTTGACAAATTTGTCTACATCCCTTCTAAAGGGTTGAAGAAAGAATAGGGATGTAAAAATGTTTTAGATACAGTCAAATGTATATCATCAATTTAATTTATTACTCGTTAGTTCCATCCCGATCTCAACTGAAGGTATTCTTTCTTATTCTTGATGACAAAACGTCCATATTTAATAAATAAACCCTTCCAGGACAGCATTTGAAAATGTTTTCTTTTTATATATAATTATTCATGTGTAAATAGTCATTTTTTGAGTTCTATTATTAAGATACAGGTATCCTAAGGATGAATTTCTTTTTAAATCTATAAATAAGTGTGGATTATCTATAATATCCTCGTGTCAACGACAGAATTAAAAATTTTCCAAATTACTTATACGTTAAAAAGTTAATTTGGATCAATCAATCTTCGCTCTTTATCATATGAAATGAAGAACGAATGAGTGAATGGAGGAGGCCTAGTTGGAACTTTTCGACCGATATCAACTGAAGACGCCCATACACACACACAAACAAATATGTTTCATAATAAATTTAAAATAAATGGTTTTAGATTTGCTGAAATCTGTGACGAGCAAACGTTGTTGTGTATCTTATATAAAAAAAATGTATAAAAATAAGGTACAGACAATAAATGATAGGAAGAATGATTGATAAAATAATTAATCATTTTCGTCTGTCCTTTCCTCTATCCCTTTTCCAAAGAAACACCTACACTATAGTGAAATTAAATCTACCAATGCATTGTCATTTTATTTATCATATATAAAACAAACTACTCAACGATTTCAAGGTTCCTATATGTTGCTAATACAGTGAGGGACAATATTAAATCCCACCCATGCGTTTTCTACTTGTGATTATTTCATTGTTTTTATAAAAGAAAATGAAAATTTTTATTGGAAATTATCTAGGTTTGAACCATGAAAGTTTCCATTAAACAATAGTTATAATATTTTTTCAAAAACAATGAAATAATCACAAGTAGAAAACTCATGGTTGGGACTTGATATTGCCCCTCACTGAACATTTATTTCGAACTTAGTTAACTTGTCACCTTGGCAGCCAAACATTCTTTCAGTCGTCTGCGGCATTTCATGGTACAATTTAAACTAAATCTTACAGTAGGCCTATTTTGAGGTCCTGTTTTGTTTATTGAATTACAACCATTTTTTGTGTATTGTATTTGCAGTATGTGTATAAGCGTATTCAACCGTAATGTCATTTGTGATATTAATTATTTCTATTTGAAATAATAATCTTGACAAAAATACCAGTACAAAACCTAGACGCTTCTCTATCGTTAAAAGGTCAATCAGGGGAAAATCTTCTGGGGAGAGGGGCCACGGGCCTTTTTTTTGGTTGGGGGCGGATCCCCCTAGTTACGCCCATGCCTAGGTCAATCATATTTAGGCCACCCAAATAATTTTTAAGTCTGCGCCCATGTATACAGTATATATATATATATATATATATATATATATATATATATATATATATCGACGTTCTAATTAGTAAAGTGCCTAACTCTATTTTTGTTTATTTTTCAGGCGAGCCAAAAAACATTTCATTGTCATTGTTAGAGCCACTGTAAAACACTTTTCGTGCGGCAACTTTTCAAACAATTTCGAAAAATTTGAATTACGCTCTTACCCAGTTCAGGGCATAAGGAGAATGATATTTTTTAACAGAAAATACAAAAAAGTGATTTTCGAAAAAAGTGGAGTTAGACGTCTAACACATTTCTACTGAGAGCGTCGATATATATGCTTGCTAGACGTTCCGGCTTGACGGGGATAGTCCTGGTTTTCATACAAAGTCGCTGTGTCCCGGCAGGGTTTACTTCACGTCCCGGAAAAATTAAATTTGATTATAAATGACCAATAAAGTCTTAAAAATAATTAACTGTGATTTAACTTTTTTATAGTTCCATGTGTGAAGGATTATTTAGAATAATTACTTTGTCATTTATTTCACTGTACTGCCCTGGGGTGCATTCTGGTGTCCCGGTGGAAATTTCTGAAATCTGGCAAGCCTATATATATATACCTATATTTGAAGTTCATACCCAGGATGTTACAGCTAACTTGTAGCAGGTGGTGATTAAATATTTATCTATATATATATATATATATATATATATATAAATTGAAAAATTCTTATTTGATTTTATATATTTATACATATATCTGAGGCCGAGTCAATGACTACATACAAATCAAAAATAAAAGATGAACTAGGAATTGGATTCAAAATACTGTATTTCTAAAGGGATTGTTTTAGAAACACAAAATTCAAATCACAAAGTTAGTAATATTTACAATTATTAAAAAAAAAAAAAGCTAAATTATTAAAGTAAACAAAATGTAGTTGGAAATTAATCAAAATAGAATAAATATGATAGATCAGATGTTGAGATTTTAAATCAAGGGCTCCCCGCCCCAAGAAAAATTGACACCTTTCAAGCCTCCCGGAGGATGACTAGTCCCCCAGCCAAATTCCCTAGCTCCACTCATGAAGGAAACATTTTAATTTTTTTACTTTTAAAATTATTCTGTAACATTTGATTGATATAAGGGAATGTTTATGAAGTTAACAAATAGATAGTACATAAATTGAAAGATATTGGTCGCTATGAGCTTTTTATTTATTGATGATAAAATTTTTTTTAACTAATTTTTTATTTGGATTCTACAAATTTTTTTTATAAATAATTTAATTAATTTAAATGTTTTATAATAAAGATAAATAATTTTTGATTGATGTGTCAATGACTATTTATTTTTTCTAATTTTAAAAATTAAACTATGAATAATTAAAAAAAGAAGTTTAAAATAATTTTTGTTAATATTTTTTATAAAAATCGATGATTGACTATTTAAAAAATAACTCTACTAAAAATAATCTCACACTTTAATTTCTTGAATGACTCGTCTCTTTATCTCATCTCTGACTTTCTCAATTTAACCGCCTACTGTCATGTATGAACAAAATTTTTATTTGTTTCAGGCACGATTTCTTCTTTTATTTGCACTTTTAATGTGAGTAATAGATTTAAATATTTATTTAATTTGTTTAGATTTAATAATTTCAATAAATTGCTTAAGGGAATAGTGTAATTTTAAATTTGATTCAACAGGTAACCTTCCCAATCTGTCATATCTATCATTTATTCATTTGTGTAATTTTCCTTCAAATTATATCAAATTTGTGTAATTTCAAATTATTTAGTAGTCTATTTATTTAGTAAAATTAATTATGTCAATTCTCTATTTTCTTCAACTCATCCAAATGTAATAGGTAAACTTGTCTATCCATCTATCATTCCTAGTATTATTAATTTTTTTAAATCTTATTCATTCACATCATTTCCAATTTGTGTAAATTAAAATTATTTCATACCTATTAAAGTAGAATTAATTGTGTCAATTTTCTTCAACTCTTCTAAATGCTGCCAATTTTTAAACAGATTTCTCTGTTTAATATCCCATAATATTTACTTCTCTTTCTTCAATGTAATAATTTTTATTAATTTTTCATGTTCCAGAATTCATTCTTCATTCATCGTGCCGATATCTCAAGAAATCTGCCTGCAATTACTGATTTTCTGGTGAGTTTGGTATTCTAATTATTTTATACTTTGGGTGCTTTTCTCACATAAATAATTTATTTAGCAAATATTTCATAACGTATTCCATCTTAGGGCCTCAAATTATATAAATGTGGAGCATGCTCGAAAATTATAATAATATTTGTAAAGCCATTCTATAAAAAACACTTTTCGATGAGAAATTCACTGTGAAAAAATTATATTTTTTTGTTGATAGATAGAAAGACATATATAGAGGGTCTATATAAACCGAACACAAACACGATTACACACAACCAGCCTTAATTCAGATCTCAGAGAATATAATATAATAATATATCCTATAAAATTGTAAAATAATATATTATGCAATATATATATATATATATAAAATATTCACTAGAAAAATTTTTCACATATCATTTTTTTGTTGATTCCAACAAGACTAAAATTTTGCATTCATTTATATCAGTGGTCCCCAACCTGGGGCTAATAAATAAGTGTGGGGTGTCATAAAAGTAAAATTACTATATTAGATTTTTAAAAGATTTGCGTAGAGATAAATAATAAAAATCTTGCCTTCTACTCCTACGATCAGGAGTATTTTTTTAAATAACTTTTTGCCAATAATTATGGTTTATTTTTGTTAGTAATTAATAATATTAAAACAATTTAAGAAAAATTATCTGAGGAACTTGATTTATTTTTAACTTTGAAATAAATTACTTTTTTGTTAAAAATTATTATTTACACTTTACTTTAAATTACAATTAGCCATATACTGAAAATGAAAAGGGGACGGGCGATAGGTGTTAGTCCACCCCCAGAAAGGGGGCGATAGGCTACAAAAGTTTGGGAACCACTGATTTATATTCTGAAATTAATTTAGAAATATTATTATTGTTAGAGAAAATAAATTGGAAAAATGCACTTCGTGTTCTTCTGTCATATCTCATATATTACATTTGTTAAAAAATAATGAAAAAGGCTTTTAACAAACAATTTATTTTGTATAGTTAACTTTTTCCCTTTTTTTTAGTTACAAATAGCCTCACATAATAAATATTCACCTCACAAATTAATTTTAATAGATTCAAAAAACGGGATGAAATAATCTAAAGATTTGGCCCATTATATATATATATATATATTTCTAGTACTTCTTTATTTGACTTTAAATTGTTTGCATTCATATAAGCAAAAGTATCTATTTGAATTATCTAATATTATTTTTTCTTCTTTTTCAGAAAGTTTTCAAAGACCTGAAAGATGAATGAGTGGTTTCTCAAATTTGTGTGCATCCTATTTGATATTTGCTGCTCCTCGAGCTCACTTAATGTCTCCTGTTGAATTCGGTGAGTAATTTAATTATTTTATTTTTTACTTTCTCTTACCTCTATATATATGTTAATATATATAGAGAGAAAGTATTGGATTCAGGGCAATAATTCGATGTCGAGATTTAGATGGATATACACTAGGGCGGCCGCAAAAAACAAAATTTTTCAATTTCTTTCGGCCGAACCTCCTAAAAGTTGTCTTTTGGCTAGAAAATGATAATGGCAAAGTTTTAGCTAAATTGGGTAATGTTAACCCGTGCCTCAACGGGGTTAAAATTTTGTGCGATTTTATATAAAAATTCAAAGTTTTTACTTCATAAAACGATAACAAAGTATCGTAGAAAAATGAATCTTGGCTCATTTGATAGCAAATTTAATTCTCTTGAGGTTTTATAATCACCATTTTTTTAATTAAAACTTATAGATTTAATGATATTTACAAATTAGCATTTCGGTTTTGATATATTTCTGAAAAATAAGTGGAAAATCACAATAGAGACCAGCGTTTTCCAAACTCTCTAGGGAGGCGCGGACTAGTCTAAGGGGAGGCGCGAATATTCGCCTCCAAGATCAATTTTACAAATGATATATAAATAAAATAATAAAATAATTTAGAAGATTCTGGGACGGAGTTTTTAATTAAAATAATAAATATGAATAAATAAAAAAAATATTTTTATATAAATTTATATTTTTTAGTATTAAAAATTTTTGTTTTTGTATTATTTTATTAAATGTGGGGGGGGGGGGCGTCATAAGATTAAATATTTTTAAGGGAGGCGTTGGAACATAAAGTTTGGAAAGCCCTGGCCTAAAGTAAGACTCATTAGGGTGGCTCTTAGCTACTACTGGGGAAAAATTTTTTTGAGATTTTTTTTGACGCTACCCCCTAGTTTGGTGCCATTGCCAAAAAAAATAACCTGTGTAAAATTTCAGCTCAATCGGATAAGGGGAAAGGGTGCCCCAAGAGCCCTGAAAATCGAAAAAAAAATCAGAAAATATTCATTTTATTTATTTATCTTGTTAAATATAAATTATATACAAAAAAGTGTTATATAAAAGTTGTAGATCTATAAAAAATGCACATAATAACATATATCAGTTTTTTATGTACGGCTAACGGTTTCAGAGAAAACCGCGAAAATCCATTTTTACTTT
>JAKCPI010030198.1:0-17163 GCA_023213315.1 Euborellia annulipes | reverse complement strand
GCTAATGTGAGTGGGAGGAGATTGAAATGGTTTATTCAATAATAAATATCATTGAAAGAAAAAATATCAAAGATATTATTTATTCTATTTTAGTCTATTGTCACGAAATTGAATTGAAATAGTAATATTTTTATAGGAAGAACAAATCATTCGACCAAAAATGCACCACTCTCTCAATTATAGCTAAAATAAAATGTATCTCTGTTTGAAAATAAATAAAAATTTCTATCAAAGGATTTTCTCAGTGAGGCAGCAGAAGTAAAAATAATTTCCAAGTTTAGATTACAGAAATTTTTCATTATTTATTGGTATATGATCCTTGTTGGCATGATTATCAGTCGAGTATGATGATTATGACTGCAAGGACCAATTTTAGATACAAAATTTCGGCCACTCATTCTGAAGTCTTCTTCAGGAACAAATTCAAATACAAATAAAGCGTCTTACCTACATCTAGTGATATACATTTCGAACTCAGAATGTCAGAATTTTGATCACTAGATGTAGGGTGTTTTGATTGTATGTAAATTTGTACCTGAAGAAGGCCTCAGGATGAGTGGCTGAAACGTTATATCTTACACAAATAAACTGCTGTTTACTAGAAAAAAGTAATTTTATTTAATGAACAAAAAGTTTGAAAAAATGTAATTAATTTGATAAATTAGAACAGAAAAATGTGAAAATTATCGGATCTAAGGTGAATTATTTATGAAGTGGTATAAGTCAAATTGTAAAATTTTTAAAGATTATCGACCCTGATAACGAAAAATAAAAAATAGAATAGTAACAACCAGACAAAAAATATACCTAAAAGATAAATTAAGTTCATTTTTTATTGCTTGAAGATAGGCAACCAAATTGACAAAGCCTAATTCGAACAGTTCAGAATCGATTAATCGAAAAAACCTATTGCAAACTTAAGACAAACAAGAATCAATTTATTCACAATTCCAAAAACCGGGGATTCAATTTTTCGTCCTGTGCGTTAAAATTTATTTAAATTTTATTGGCTATCAATTAATGAGCTTTAAAGTATTTTCGGGTATCTGAAGCCTTATAGATTTTATTAAAGGATACTTTAATTTTAATACGAGCCTATTTATTTATATACAATTTTTATTTATTTAATAAAAACTTTATTCTGCTGTTAAATTGAAAAGGCATTCATTGTCTTTCTTTCTATAATTATAGATATTTCACAATTAGATTAAATGATATTTCTTCCCAAAGAGTTTTTCAAATTGTTTTCCTTGGCTGTCTAAATTTTATTGGCCACTAATTTTAAAAATGTTTATGAAATCATTGGTTAAATGTAGGCAGGTAAAAAGAGAGAAAAAAATTATCTAATCACGAAAGAGGAAAAAAGGTCTAGCAATTATCTCTAGTAGCCCTTTAGCTAATAAACGGCATCTCATTTATTTCAAATTCACCTCTGTGAACTAGTAATTAAGAAGAGTCATAAAAAGACCTTATTTTTAAAATATTCCATTAAATCGGTCTGAAATTATGTAATTTTCTTTTTATAATGTGAATATTTATTTTATAACCGCATTCTCTTTATATCATTAACTAAAGAAGCATCCAGGCATCGTTTTTTTCACTTGTATTAAATAATAATATTTATATTTGTGACTTATTAGATTTAGGCATTTTCCAAATTAAAGAGAGACTCCTTCCGGTTGCCTTGAACCTGAGCGAGGTAAGGAGAGAAAGAGAGAGAGAGAACGTAGTCACGACGAAGCATGACCTGAATTTAGAATGATAAGAGAGAAGAGTAAAAAGTGTGAAACAGAAAGATATGATTATCCCCAGATCCTAGGAGTTGGAAGCGAGTGTTACATAGAAAATTTATTTAAAAGTATCTAAATTTATTAATTAAACAATTATAGACTAATAATTAAACACTTCAAATCCCATTTGCTGTTAAAATTTTCAAACATTGCCAATGGCCCTCGGGCTTGGCATAGTTGGTAGCGCACCTGCGGATACCAAATGGCTTAAATAAGAATGTCTGGATCCCAATATATATATTTTCATAATAACGATTATCGTTTAAAGTCTTATATGGCCTAAGTTGTCGAAAATACTGTGTGTATGTGTGTGTGAATGTGAGTGTGAATGAGAAAAAGTGTGTTTTTGTATGGGTGGCACCCCAGCGAAATTCCCTACCCACATAGCACAAAATATTGCAGCAATGTTGCAGAAATATTGCGAATCTTGCATAAATTGCCAATTAATATTGCAGGAATATTGCATCAATATTTCAAATCTTGCAAAATATTGGCAACATTGCTGCAATATTGCAGCGGCAATATTCCAAGCTAGGAATATTGTTGCAATATACTTGTCCGCCTTTTTGCAACATTGCAGAAATATTGCATCAATATTTGTCAATATTGAGCAAGATTGGCAATATTGCTACAACATTCCATCAATATTTTGTGCTGTGTGGGTAGTTACGTTCATGCTCCTATCCCGCATACCCCGAAACGTCAAAAATAAATAAATAAAGATATAGGCTTATCTATTTATTTTTTGGAGGAGGAGGTTTAAACTCACATAACTCTCCTCTCCCGCCTTGTTCCTTATTATAGCCTATAGACTATAATTTCGAATATTTAAATAAAATTATTTTTTAGCTTTATCTCTTCAATGTAAAAATTTATTTTTGAAGTCTTGAAAGCAAACTTAAGTAAGTAGAGTATCATTTTAAGAAAATTGTTCTAAGCATTATTTTTATGTTGAGAAAAGAATATTATCTTTATTGTAAAAAGTATAAAAATAAACGAATGATAATGTCAAATGTAAGCGGAAGGGGAGCTGAAAATATACTCTGCAATAGCGTCTTAAACAAAATTCTTTCAAACTGGAAATTATAAAAAAGAGAGATGAGAAGAGAGAGGGCGAAAAAAAAAGAAAATTGTCATACAATATAATTTTATTCGATGGGGGGTGGAAAACATTCATCCATTTTCAAAGCAGAAGAAGAAGAGTTCGGAGTCATCCACCAAATAGTCTAAAACCAGACTCGCAGTGCTGCCACAATTGCCATAAAATCCACCCAACCCCACCCTAGAAAAAGTCATAAAGTCACTATTCGAGCGGAACGGAAAAATAAACTCAGCCATTGCCTTGCTCTCTCTCTCTCTCTCTCTCTGTTCGAAAGGGAAAGGGCTGCTTAATGTGTTTTTGTTATCGAAAAGTGGGTAGAATAAAGCCGATCAGATCCCAGGGTACAGACGACAGCCTTGATGACATCCCCCCAAGAAGTCCGTTAATTGCATGGGTTATAACCAAGTTTTAAAAGCCCTTTCATAAAACAAAAAAGTGATATTCAACTTTGATTTCGTATACAAGATGCTGTCTTGATTGGAGACTAGAAGACCATTTTCTCCCTCCTTTTTTTTTCTCTTTCTTCATTCTTTTACTTTCATTTTGTATTGATCCCTTTAGAAAAAGTCAATAAAAATCGCATAAAAATATATATTATAATTTTATTCAAAATAAATAGATAAATATTAACAACAGAGAAAGTAGAGGACTATTTAGAGTAGGGGAAAAATAAATTTTCTAGTATTATGTTAATAAAAACAAAGCCGGAGTTTAATTTAAAAAAATCTGGTGTGATAGCACACAACTTTCTCTTTCTCCTTATTTTGAGTGTCCGGGAGGGTATCTAACTTAAATATAAAATTTCAATCCGGTAGCTAAATTCCTTCATGCTAAAAATAGTTACACATAGACACACACAGAGACAAATTTGCGGACCCACTTTTTTGAACTGAGGGCAGGGGCCCCGGAACGAATTTGAATCAGGGGGGGGGGGGGGGGGGCAAAAAATATTTTTTTAGAAAATTAAAATAATTTAATATGTTCAAATAGTATAAAACAAAAACAAATCAACTATAAAACTTTAAAAATTTTAAATAAAATCACAATTTTAATAAAATTAAAATTTTAAAAAATTTGCTAGTGTTTTTATCAAAAATTTTTGGAAAAAATTTAGAAAAAAAAATGAATTTCTTATTCTTTTATTTTAAAATTTAGAAGATTTTATTTTTCAAAAGTTAAAATATATCATTTTTAAAAATAAATGAAATAAAAGAAGACATATTGCTCCCCCTCTGCCCCCTCCTATAGGATGCCAGGAGGGGGCAATGTACCCTTGCCCCCTCCCCAGTTCCGGCGCCTATGACTGAAAGGACCTCAAAACGTGTATATCCATCAAAATCTCGATATCGAATTTTTGACATGGTCGCAATACTTTCTCATTCTAAATATTTCGCAAAAATTGCATCAAATTTAAACTTAAAAAAAAAAAAAGATTGGTATTTCATTTAAATAAGTTTCTACTTCTTCACAAAGGTCCATAACCAAATAGACTAAATAAAGAAGAAGAGTGTTATTAAACAATTAGGGAGACAAAGATTCCAAAGATCTCTATTATCGGGACACTCGAGGCTGAGAATTTGACTTGCAAATCTCCCCCTTTGATAGCAAAGGGAAAAAGCTCAATTAAAAAAAAATTAAAATTGGAAATTAACACATTTCAAGGAGTTATGTATTAAATTAATATCACCCAGTTAACATAAAATTTATTTATATATTCAAATGTATTTTTTTTTTTTAACTTTGTTTTATTTAGAGGGGAAGCTATTATAAAATAACAAACAGATGGAGATGTATAAATAATCGTAAATTTTCGTCAAACGAATAATTAAATAATGAATTAAAATTGAGGCACATGCTACAGGTGTATAAAGGAAAATTTTGTTAAAATATATAATTCCCTGTTGAGCCTCTCGGCGGCCCTCCTTACATTACATTAGAACTAACAGTTGTAAAATTAAGATTAAATCAAAATTTTTTATAAAAGACAGATAAATCGTCATGTTGTCAAAATGATTTCCTTGCCTATTTATTCCCAAATTGAACAAAATCGCACAAAATTTCATATAAATTATTTTGCTATATCTATATAAAGAAATTTTTAAAATTAATATGATAAATTTAAAAAAAATAATATTTTTCTCTAATTAATTAAAATTGGAAATGGTGTTGAAATTTTCATTTAGGAATGTTAATGGAAGTATATAGCCATATAATTATAAAAAAATAATCTGTTTAATCTCATCAAATTATTTTTTTTTCCAAAGTATTTTATCTTCTTCAAGATGTCTTAAAAAATTTCCTTTAGGCAAATGATTATACAATTTCAATTATGAAAAAAAATGAATCTGTTTCTGTTATTTTATTTTTTTTTTTTTAAATTATAAATAGTGATAATTTATCATTTTAACGGTATTTTAGAAATTTTTAGTAAAAAAAAATTACATGGATTTCACACTTAATAAAATTATCATAAATCTTTGACAATATAAAGATTAATGAAAGAGAATTGGGAATAAAAATACGCAACAATTATTTACTAACCTTTCAAAATAATGAATAGTTATTAAGAATTTTTACGCCTTAGGGGTTGTATGAAATAATGGAATCCTATATTCATAAAACAAAGAAGACTTTACGCAGCTGTAATTTTATTCAAATTGATGGTTTAAAATTAAATCCAAATATTTCGAAAATTTTCCAATTTTCGATCTTCAGTGGCAAAATTAATCAAATGTTTATTTTAGAACAAATGCTCTCTCAGAGCCTATATTTTGGAGACAAAATTGGTGAACGTTTAAGAGGAAAAAGCGAAAATTTCCAAAAAAATTTGAATGTTAAGCTAAATCATTTAAAGAACTGATGAGAGAAAATTATTTTTTGCTTTATTTCTCATCTATTTGTATAAAAAGAAGGTTTTTACATATTAAAAGAAAATCAAGGAATAAATAATTATTGAACAAATTAGCGTAATTTCACCCGGATGAACAAATAACTGGATGTTAATGCAAACTAATACTGATAAGCCTTAGGTGAGAATTCATTCTAGTTCATAGGATTTACATACTCATCTAAATATTATAATTAAATTACGCATTAATTAACGGATATTGAATGAATGAGGACAACCCTGATAACCTTTTAGATGTTTGAACACATTTACCTACGAATCAATGAATTCAACGAGCAAATAAATGATTTGGATTCTGGATGAGTGTTTTTTTGAGGACCTTTTTTTCAAGAAACCTTTGAAGTCTGTTCCCTTACAATTCCTTGAGTAAAAGTGATGGCTGGATCAGAATGGAAAAAATCATGTTTGAAATTCAAGTTCTGTCCCCGTATATAATTTTTAAAGGAGAGAGGGTGTCTTGAGAATTTATTATTCCTAAATAATCGCTAACATCTACCTACTAAAAAGTCAATACAAAGATTGATGAGTGTCAGTTCACTTGAGTCGGAGCAAGTGCACAGTACTTGAAAAAGACTGCAGAATAAGCAGTCGAAACGTTGTACAGTATTTATATTTTTAATAAATAATTAATACAAAATGTGGTCCATAATTAAAAAATTACACAATAATAAGAAGATTGATGATAATTTTGTTGAAAAATACTGATAAGATATTATACCGAGTTTGCAAATGAAAGAGCCAACAAAAGAGAGGAAAAAATCTGGTGTGACTGGTCGCAAAGCACACAACTTTCTCTTACCTTCGGTAATCGAAAGTTGTGTTCTGTGCTTGTTACACCAGATTTTTCGTGTCTACATATATTTAGTTCCCGCCGATATATTAGAATTCAAGATGTAAAATTTATAAGAATGGGAAAATATTTATATTTTGTTACCATGGCAACCATTTCTCCTATCTTTCCTATGGAGTACAAGAGTAAAGTGGTCTTCAGAAGATTACAATGGCAAAATGAGAATATAGATTTCAAATAGGATCTAAAAAGTAATTGATTTTTGAATTAAAAAAAAATCGTTGGAGCAAATTTTGAGAAAATTGAAAAAAAAAAAAAAAAAACTGAAAAAGTACATCAGTAAAGTACTAGTACTCTGGCCGATTTTGATTAAAAGCTTCATGCTTAAAATTGAACACACACAGACAGACAGACAGACTGACAGACCATGTCGCCAAAACCACTTTTTTGGATTCAGGGGACCTCAAAACGTGAAGATCCATCAAAATCTCGACATCGAATTTTTGACATGAATCCAATACTTTCTCTCTATATATATTAACATATATATAGAAGTAAGAGAAAGTAAAAATTAACGAATATAAATAAAGAGAAATCAACTTGGTGACGATACTTAAATAATTTTAAATAATAGACAAGATAAATTTTAGAACCTCTAATACCCGTATTCATAGTCGTTCCTTAAGGAAGAAGGAATCCTTATATCTATACATTTATATAGGCCTAAATATTCCTTGTTCCTCAAGCAATGACTATGAATACGAGTATAAGTTGGTAAGATAGTAAAAATGTAGCAAACTATTTGTTGATATTAATGCAATCTAACTCTAAGAGGCGCCAAATGGTCCGCAAAACAAAAAAATAATATAATAACTTATTATATGGTTTTCGAATGGGAGGGGAGGGGCGCTAAAAAGGTATTGTGCCCCGGGCGCGAGTTAAGCTCGCTACGTCACTGCCTTTACTAAAATTCACGCTTGAATTTATATTTTTGCAGGATTATAATATTTTTTCACGAGAAATATGAATTAAAATGAATATCGCGTTTTTATAAAATGTTTAAGATGGGTATTTGTAAACCACACGCTATTTATTAAAATTACTAACGTACATATTTCAACTTAAATTAACTAAAAATATACAGTCCAAATCGGTTGATCGGTGTCGCGATTTTTGGCACTGGTTGTTTAAGCACAGGTTCACGTGTATACTTTTTAGCCATTCGGAAAATCGTGACGTGACACAGGTTCCATTTAGATAAGCGCAAAGCATAGTGACTATAAATTTGCCATCGCGTGTGGTCCCCCTCACCGTTGGTGTGGGGACCGCCTTTTCAAAAACAATTTCTACCTTTTAATTGAACTTAAGATGCAACCGGAATATTCGTTATTGGACAATCCCTCAGTAGACAGACAACATCAGCCACTTTTTCCAGTCCAATGAGCTCATAAATTAAACCGGGGAGGAGCCTTCGGATCATCATATTGATTATATATTAATAAAAAAAAAAGAAATCGTTGTTTTCCATTTGCAATCGGGGAGGAAAAAAAAAGTCTAAATTTGTATCAAATCGAATCAGTCAACCAGGAACTTAAAAACCAGCACAATCAGTTGACAAAAAAAAAAAAAAAAAAAAAAGTAAAAAAGGGAACCAATGGATTGAATTGACAATCGATAAGTTCTTTATTAAAATTGGATTTCATTGAAAAATATACATAGAAAATACTATCAAGCCTAAGTTTTATTTTGGACGGAAGTTTTGTATCTGAGGGAATTGAAAAAAACAACAAACAAACAAACAATATGATCGACAGTTATATAAAAAAAAAAATTGAATAATTCACAAAAGCAAATCAAATTTAATTAAAAAGTTGAAAAACAATATCAATAAATGATTTTTATTTTTATCTTATAGCTTAAGGAAACTTTATGAAAAAACTTTCACAAATTGTCAACCAATAAATCAAAGATTGTGAGTGTGTTAGTGTAAATGTGTGTCTTGACCTTCAATTAGACTTCATTTAAAAAAAGTGAAAGAATAATATCAGATCAATAAAATAATATTTCTAAGCAAAAACTTAAAAAAAATATATTATTTTTAATGTAAGCTCAATAGAGAAAAGTCGACTAGAGTTGGCCATTTGGGTTGCCTATCTACCAGTAACTAAACATAAACGAAATTAACAGCCATTCATCGTTAATTTATAACAACTCCTTATATCAAATTTCTATTCTGTAAGCAAAAACTTTAACGCCAAAGCGTTGACATTTAATTTAGTCAATAGTGTTAAAAATTAATGTTATGTCTAGAGGATGCCGTTAATATTTTAACTCCGTATTTAATGCATCAAAATGGCGTCTTTAACCAAAAAGTAAGGTTATGTTATTATTAGGAGAATTTTTAATTATAGACCACATTTTTGTATTAAATATTTATTAAAAATATATAAATACTGTACAACGTCGACTGCTATTCTGCAGCCGTTATCAAGTACTGTGCACTTGCTCCGACTCAAGTGCACAGTACTTGATAACGGCTGCAGAATAAGCAGTTGAACGTTGTACAATATTTATATATTTTTAATAAATATTTAATACAAAAATGTGGTCTATAATTAAAATTCTCCTAATAATAATAATTCAAACCACAAAAGCTTTAATAAACATAAGGTTATGTTTTTGACAGCTTTGAGATTTAAGTAACATGTTAACGTCGCTATTAAAACTTGGTTTAGAAACATTTTTTAACGCTAGTGTGTCAGATAGGCCTACTAGATTGAAAATAACAAATCAAGTTAGTAATGCACATACGCGAGAGGTTATCGAGTGGTGTAAAAACACGAACAAGAAGAAAACATAGCTCTCTTTAAATGGATCGTTAAGTCCTGGTGCTAAAAAGTAAATATTAACGTCATTGTTAAAACTTGGTTTAGAGAATAGCATTTTTAACGCTGATGCTTTTACTTTACTTTTTAACACTCAATTTATGATGTTAAATTTTAACGCCTATTTTTAGAGAATAGTCCTGATTATGCCTTTTCCCTAAATGAATTAATATGTAAAAGGAGGGTAATATTGTAAAGCCAAGAAGGGAGAGAGATACAAAATGTGGAATTCAAAAATCAAAATTCTAATCTCTATATAATTTCGAAAAACAAAATTTCATATAAGTTTGGATCAAAAAACAAATGCAAAGATTCCAACAGAATGGTGCAAATTTAGTGTTTGGATGTCTTTGCATGTTTATCACTGTTCCCACGGGAATGGGGAATTATGGTCTTGAAAAATGTTCCATGCCATCCCCCACTACCTGGGGAGGATTCTCTCTGTAGCTCTCGATAGTGTTGAACATCAAGCTTGGAACCAATAAAGAACTTGAAAAGACATCTCATCTATTCTTTCTGACAACTCCTGGAGGCAGGCAACCCATAATATCCTAAATTTTATATGCTACAATGCACTAAAAAACAATTTTCACCTTTCATTCCTTTCCAAACTATGAAACTATTTTATTGCTATCCCAACATTTTAAAATATAATCAATTTACTATTTTAATTTAAAAGAGAATTTTTGAAAAAAATATGTGATTTAATAGGCCTTTATTAAAAATAAAATTAAGCCAATTCACGAATCGAACTGACCGAAAAATTAAAAATTTATTGCCGATTAGGCTCACCTTGCAGTTGTTCGATTGACCTAACGTTTTGCACAAGTTGTTGTTAATTGAAACAAGATCGGGGGGAGGAAGATTTTAAGGAAGACTTAAAAAAAAAAAACTTTTTAATATGAAAAATTTCTAATAGAAGGGAATTCAAATAAAGATTTTCCATCTTTTAGAAAACAAATGAAATAATTACATGAGTTGCTTTAATGTTAACCCTTATTTGTACCATGTGTTATCCAAATTTTGTGATGTTTGTTTTCTGGATGAAATACAGCACTAATAACGTTTACGATTCATTGCTCCAGAACAAATCAACCAGAAACGAACTACGCGTGGTTGATATGCTCTGAACTAATGAATTATAAACGTCATTATTAAGTTGCAGTTCCTCCAACAATTAATAGATTAAATTAAAATAAAAATAAACTCACATTACTCGAGAGGAGAAGTCGATCACTTACCTAAAACAAAAAGAAATAAAAACATTAAAAAAACTGATAATAACAAATGGGGATCCCAATATATATCGAGGAGTTTTATCAAATAAATAAATAAAAAATAAAATGAAAAATGCTAGACCGAAGACAATAAAGGTTTATTTAATCAAATTAAAGATATGTTTATCAATTAAAACAATTTTCAATGAATCTGTTTTCAATGTTCTGATAATTTTATTATGATTCGTATTTGGTCATAAATATATTTATTCAACTAGTTCGTATTTGGTTGCTGAAGGAAGGCAGTCCAAATAAAAAATTCACTAAAGTATTTTGGAATTATTAATCGAAAGATACGATAATCAAAGACGAACTCTCAGATGAAATGATCTCAATTCTTAGACATTTTACTAACATAAATGTATTTGTTTCATTACTAAGATATTTTTTTATTGATGTCTAATATCACTTTCCATTGGTTCTTAACGTGAACTCTTAAAGAAAAAGAAAAAAATAAAGTTATTTATATTAAAACAGGTGGAGGAATTTCCTGACTGAATGTTTTTTAAATAACAAAAGGTTGAAGTGGTTTTGGTGGGGAGAAGGGAAGGAGAGACGAAGAAATAATAAATATTATATCTAAATATATTTGTTCCGAATATCCCCCCCCTCCCCATCATGGGAATAAATGTCAAATCATTTTCTTTCTTTTTTCTTCAAAATATATTCATTAATGATTGAAAAATGGATTTATTGAATTATGTAAATTGGATATATGAAATTAAATCAACCAAGAAAATTTAATCTGTTTTATATGCAGTTTACTTTTTCTAATATGTTGATATTTAAAGAGTCGATTTTTGACTCAAATGAGATTTTTATTAAATAATGTAGAGCCCGATATTTCTTGAGATTTTGAGTGGGAGAAATAATTCAGGATAAACTTACACTTGAGTTATTTTAATATCGAAGGGTAAATATTCGTATATTATGAATTTGTTACTGCCCAAATATTTTTCTAAGAAATATATTTCTTGAAAAAAATTATTTCTTGGAAATATGTATCCTGATAAATGAATTTGAAAAGTCAAGATCAAGTGATCGTCAAGAGGATTTTGTTGGGGATATTTTAATATTTAGAAATCTGGAGGAGTATAGGTCTATATGTTCTACGTATATATATTTATATATAATATATAACCTAGATTAATTCAAATTATTCTGAGCCGAAGCAAATATTTTTTAAATAAGAAATTAAGATATTATATTCATCGAGTATGTGAGCCGCGAAACGGAAATGTATATAATTAAATATTTATTAATTCATAATCCCAAAAAATAAGGGTGTGTTGCCTTAATTAAATTTGACGTCTCCAATTAGTCCATCTAGATTTGCACCTGGTCTAGGGAGAAATTTGTGGCGTCGAATTCGGGTCCATTTCTTCTGCTGACTAAAATTGCTTTCTGAGTGAATTCATATACCCGAATGCAGTGCTATGGTCTAGTGGTAAGGGCACTCCGAGTAAAAATTGGAGGATCCGTGGTGTAACTCCCGGCGGCATACCATCATTTTTTCTGGTATATGAATTAATAAATATTTAATTATATAAATATTTTTTTACTTTCTCTTAATTATTTATTAATATGGTATAGAGCAGGGGGATCCCAAACTTTTTCAGTTTCTGGCGCCCTTAGTATATCAGAATTTTTCCAGGGCGCCCCATGTCAATTCTCAGGGCAAACCTTATGTTACTAATAGTTTTTCTTCATTTAGAATTCAATACTGGTTTCTGATGCTTTTTGAAAATGACATCTGGAACGTGGCCACTGCCAAAACATTGGGAAAGTTGAAATCTAAATTTTTGTCACTTCTGAGCGTTATTTGAAGATGGTGGAAGAATTTTTTCTTCCTGAACTTGAAGAATGGGATGTGTGGTACAGTGTGGTATCATGGATCGCACGGCGAAAATTTCCATGTCTCTCTTGCGTGTACACTTCCCCGAACGTCTTATCTCTTTAAGGAGTGATTTAGAGTGGCCAGCTCGCTCGCCAGATTTTTCATGCTGTGATTTTTTTTGTTATGAGGATATCTAAAATCCTTGGTGTGTACCATAGCAATCGTCCGAAAACCCTGGATAAGCTGAAGAACAATATTCGAGATGCTATCGCCAAGATCGACACGGAAATGCTGGCCAAAGTGGTCCAAAACTTCAAATTTCGACTCTCCCAATGTATTGAGCATATCGGCGGTCATTTTCCACAAGATATAATTTTCAAAAAGCAATGAAAATAAAATTTAAATGTACCGCTATGTAAAAAAACAAAATCAAAATGATATCTCTAATACTTTTTGTTTTATAATTTTTTAAAACAAACTACATGTAGATTGATGGATTTTAATTTAATATCCAATAAGTTTGGTTTTAAGCATTTCTTTGTTGTTATTAAATAAAGATCTGATATTTTTCTCCCGTATATTCTCTTATTATTTGACTTCTGGTTCTTGAATCACCAGGAATGCACGGTGAACTTGGATTGCACAAGATACCCACCGATCTAGATATTGAGCAATTTATTTAAATTTTCTTGTCCTAAAGAAAGGAGCAACATCGTTTATTGGAAGATAATAAAAACTCAATTCATTCAGCCGGCTGGCTCTATATTTTTAGTGATTATCTTCTGTTATATGGTATTTTATTTTATTTTTCTTTCTCCAGTGACAACCAACAATTATTTGGCCATTTGTCTCATTTGGTTGTTTATCTTCCAGTAATGTGATTTTTGCAACCAAAAGGAATGTAGTGACCAAGCCAAAACTCTTGCTGATCATTCAAATTTAATAATATAAAATATTTAAAAGCCTTAAATGAGAGCCCCTCAGCTCTTTCCAAGTCTAAATATATATTTTTTTATCATTTGAATAAAAAATTTAAATTAATTTTTAATATAATACAATAATATTAATAAAGTAAAAAGTTTTTATTCTTAATATTCAGACAAGTATTTTTAATAAATAAATTTTTAAGATTTTTATCAAATGCATACTTTTTTATTTTCTTTCTATATTTAGATTTCTAAATACAGTAATGATTTTCATACAAAGAGAGAGAGAGATAAAAATCTCAAGTTCAAATAATTAGCAAATACTTTTCTTTAACAAATCCAAATGAGCGTTGCGGAATTGGTAATTTCCATCAAAATAGTTTGTATTAAAAAAATAATTACTTAATTTAGAAGGCCTTATGCTATTAAATTATTAGCAGAGATGAAATTATTTCTTCTTTTCACGATCATTACACTTTCACTGAAGATATACGAGTACTGTAAGCCCCAACCGCGATTTCTTGTCTAGAGCAGTGCCGTAGCCATGAGGGTTCGAACCCCTACTCCCAAAATCCCGAAAAACAATGAGAAATATATAGAGAGAAGATTAGCCAAGGGGATAAAGCACTTAAGTTTATAATCCTGAGTTGAACTCGAGTTCAAATCCACCTCATGGCAAAATATTATTTAACTCTTTATGAAAAAGGAAACGGGAACCCACCTCAGGATTATTTCCATGAAGCGTAATCACAACATGTCAGGTCTGACAATAATGACTGAAGTGAATATAGAGAGAAAGATGTTACAATTTTAAATATTTTAAGAAATTATTGATATAAAAAATATTTTATCTACTTTTATTTTATTAATTTGGGCTTTAGTAAGGGGATCTCTCAGATCACTCGAACCCCCCTCCTGAAAAAATTTTCTGCCTACGTCCCTGAATTTATTTGATTTCTAAAAGCCCTTTACAGAGGACATTTCATCAAATCCTTTTTGTAAGTAATTTCACTTATTGTTTTCAATACTAATGAAATAATATGTAGTAAATTATTTGGGTGCCTAAACCTCAACGGACGATAAGAATAAAGATCCCGTATCGCGCATTTTCCTGAAAATAAATGTAATCCAAATATTACTTAGTAAACAAATTAATGTTTGAGTAGATTAGTTGCCTGATACCATCTCTACTCAATGGCGTCTGAGGGCTTTTGGCGCTCTGCATATTTGTTTTTGATGCGCCCTATTAAATGTATAAATCTCTAAATAATTGCCCCTTAACATTTGCTAAAGTGGTTCAAATATTAAAACCGTGGAGGAGGAGGTCCCATAACGCCCCTTACAAAAATGAGTTGCTAAAATTGTTAATAAAAATATTATACAAATTGTGATGTACCAGTATATATTTAAACACCTTTGATAAAATTAAATTTAGATATTATAAGTTATTTATAATCTAATAAAAAAGTAATAAAAGACTAATTTGTTTGTTAATGTTACAATAGAAACTCAGTGAAGCTTAAATATCAATTACGATACGCCATTATAATTGAAAATTGTCTAATTGCAGGAGGTTTAATTCTATTCAAAGAGCATTACGTAAATATAGAATTGCCTTTTATGAAAATAGCTCTAAGCTTATATATTTCTATTTTGAAATTGAATTGAAATTATTTTTAAAATTTTACGATTTTGAATATTCGTAAAATCTCTTTAACTTATTAATAATTAAATCCGAATAGGATATGGTAAAATTTATTATTTCTTTATTAATTTTGGTTTATGAATTGATTAACCAATTCAGTATTTGATGAAACATAAAATTTAAAATAAAAAATTTGGTGTGATGGTCGCACAGCACACAACTTTCGATTACCGAAGGTAAGTTGTGTGCTCTGCTTGTAACACCATATTTTTTTGTGTCGACTTATATTTAGTTTTCGTCAGTACGGTACCGGTACATTCGAATTCTATAAGCATAGGATAATATTTATATTTTGTTACCAAGGCAACCATTTCTCTATCTCTCTTATCTTGTATTAAGTACAAGAATAAAGTGTGCATCAAAAGATTTCAAGAACAAAATGAGAATATACACTTTAAAAAATAATTGATTTATGAATTTTAATCAAAATCGTTGAAAGGAATTTTGAGAAAATCGAAAAAAACTGAAAAAGTTCATCAGTAAAGTACTAGTACTTTTTGGTCGATTTTGATTAAAAGCTTCTTCGTAGGTCCCAGGGGAGTACCTAACTTAAATATAAAATTTCAACCTCCAAACTCTTTTCGTTCTTGAGTTAGTTTGTTCGCAGACACACAAACAGACCATGTCGCGAAAACCACTTTTTGGATTCAGGGGACCTCAAATATCGACACCGAATTTTAGATATACAATTGATGGGATGTGGCTGTGAACTATCAATGAGATGTGATGTGGCGAACAGCAGCCAGGAAGAAGCCTCTATTGAGAAAAGCAGACTCTTTAAACCAATCGTTTCGGCTAATTTTATTGCGACATCTTCAGTTGTCTCATAGCCCTTTTGAAAATAGAGTTGTCCCATGTGTATTGTGCATAAGTGAATATTCGCATATATTTAACCTTATGGTTCAAAAAAAAAAAAAAAAAAAAATTGCTATTTAAGTATGATAAAAATGCAAATATATTAATTAGCTATTAGTATGTTGTTACAGTCTTAAGAAAATTTTGAAATGTTTCTTCAAACTCTATAACATCATACTAATAATTAATACATTTTTATTGTTATAAAGGGCTACATAAGTAATTATTTTTGTTCCATTCGCTTACGCACAATACCCATGTGATAACTTTATTTCCAAAAAGACAGCCAATTTAAGACGGACTAAAATTAGCCGAAACGTTTTGTTTAAGGAGTCTGTTTTAATCAATAGAGGCTTCCTTCCTGGTTGCTGTCCTCCACATCTCATTTTGACACGAAGTACCATCTCTTTGTCTATATATAGAGGTAAGAGAAAGTAAAAAAATCTCTTATTTTTTTAAGAAATTTTTTATATCTACAAATAAAAGTATTTAATTAACTTCTAATTTGATAATTATTCAGAAAAGTATAAGTTTATAAAAAAATATTTCAGAAAAGAGGAATTCTTCGCGTTAAGAGGACTACTTTTTGACGTTTGGACCTCCCAGAGAGAAAAAATATGCCAACTTATGAATCTTAATTAAAGTAACTTGTTTTTCTTTTTTATTTTTATTAATTTTTTTTTTTCATTATAATGTTTAAAAGTTAGATTAAAAAATAAGAGTTTATTTAACTCATTTAAAGTTTTTACTTAGTAAATAGCTTCCTAGTGAGAGGAATGAATGATAAGAATGATTGCTCCATTATGAGAAAAATATTTTTGCTCAGTGAAATTAGTATCATAACTTAAAAATTTTAATATAAATTTTTAATTGTGAAGATTTGAACATAGAGAAAAAATGTTCGAGGCAACACACGTGTAAGGTTTTTTTCTTTTTTTTTTATAAATACTGAAGAATACAAGGTCATTGAAAGCTTACTATGCGTGAAGCCCTAACGTTTGAATTTATAATATTGACCTGCCCAACATTATCCCTTTTATAGAACCTCATTAAAATATTTATTATTATCGGTTATAGTAAAAATAATT
>JAKCPI010030196.1:0-11405 GCA_023213315.1 Euborellia annulipes | reverse complement strand
TGGTCACTTTCGATTTACTGTGTATGTCCCTAGTGTGGACGTGCATATCCACGTATGCACCTTCAAGGTTCACTATGGAGACCTGCCCTGGGCGTGTGTATCCTCTTCGATCATTTTTAATCATTTTTACTCGGGTTGGCGATGACACGTATTTCTCTCTTTCATTCTTTTTGCTATTGATTCTAAGTCATCTGTATTTGCTGCTTCAGCAATTTAAATGGGTTTGTTTATAAACTTTTTAAACGCCTTTTTTCTCGGATTGATGAATTCCTGACCTTCGCCACCACACTTCTCAGCAAGGCGATATGTACCCCAGATAAAATGTCATTTCATCACAAAGGGATTAGAACTCAAGCCTTTCAATTTAAGCTCCAAAATTTTCTTTCTCCAGTCCATTTCAAACCACAAGTTATTTAATACATTTAGTACGCTATATTATTAAAACCATTTCTTGAATAAAATTGGTAAATTATTTTTCTTTTTTTATTATTTTAGCAAAAAATTTAATTTCGTCTTGTTTATAAAAAAATAAAAAAACATGTTTGAAAGAGAAGGTTCATTTAATCGTCATTTTCGCTTTGTTAAAACATCCTTTTTTGCTCGGGGAAGATGAAAATCTCTGATGTTTTTTGACAGGATGCTTCTTCTTAACGAGGTGGGATTAGTCAAACGCGAGCATCGATTCTTCTACCAGGAATTTTCTAAATGTGTAGACCAGGGCCAGGGATTCGTATCAGTATCTTTAGAGGATATCAAACCCGTAATGGTTCTCTTCAGCTCTGCGGTTGTCACGTCAATTGTTCTACTTCTGCTTGAGATCTTGTCCAAGAGAATTTCCAAGATAAAAATCAACTGTACTAGAAAAATTATTTAGAAAAATATTTAGTCTTAATTTAGTTGGTTTATCCACTAATATCTATACTTATAAGAGTAACCTGCTTTAGAAAATTTTGTCCATGTGTATTTCAAATATTCAATTGCAGTGTTATATAGCCTAATGTAATTCGCTTAAGAAATGCTGACATATATACAGTCGGCATCAAATTTAAGTCAGTGGCCTTTTTCTTAGAAAACCAAAACGCTTAGCTATCGGAAGTATTGTTCCAAAAAAGCTTCATTTCTGTTAACAAATATTATTTATTCAAAAATACGTTTAAGTTGTCGAAGCACAGAGCTTAAGTCACTCATCTGGTGGTTATTAGTCAGAGCCAATTGTAAAGTCAGTTTCACTATTAACCGACACCTTGAGCCGTTAAGTTAGACAGCCAGAGTTCTTAGAAAATAAATAAACTTTTTTTAATATTTCAGTGAAAATATTATTTTTTGGGACAACAAATACGGAAGCTAAGCGCTCTGGTTGTCTAACTTCAAGGCTCTATTCTCTGGTTAATATTGAAGCCGATTGTACATACATTTCCAAGCTGATGTTACTTAATCTCTCAACAGCTAAAAATGAATAGTACTGTAATTATATTTTTAAAATAAATATTTTATTTGAGATTTTTTTACTAAACAATTTTAGATATCAATTTAAATAAATTTAGATCATGAATTTTTCCAATTCCATTAATATATTTTTTCTACAAATATAAACCATCAAAATCTGACAGTGAATTGACGTCGCTTACGATTTTTTATATAATACTTTTTTTTAAAGTAATCTTTAAATAAAAAAAAAAATGATATAAATTCCATATTTCCCATTTTGATTCTATAAATATTCAATGTACGTATGAACTTTTCGATTTATTTTATTAGAAAATAAACACGTATATAAGCTTGTATAGTTTTATGTATGCTTTAAGTTAATTATGTCAGGATTTCGAATGAATGCAAACACATAATATATAATTCATAAAATAAATTTATAATTTTAATCCAATAGGATCAAAGGCCATATTTTATTAATTACAAATTAGTATTAATTAAATGAAAACAAATAATTTCAGATTATAATTTTATTTTTTTTTTTTATAATTTTTCTTTTAGGGGTAAGGTATAAAATAAACAAGATAAATCCAAAACTGTATTTTAAAATAAGTTCTTTTTTTTTTTAATTTGTTTAAGTTCTTTTTCGGCATTTGAGGCAATTTAGATAAGTTAGCACTGTTTTGATATTTCGTTCACTTATATAGAAAAATTCAGATCTCTAAGATATTTCGACGGGCATCACGCCTGGTCATAATCAGTACAAAAAAATGATTTGATGGAGGGCCCGTGTCAAACAAGGTGTAAGAATTATTAAAAAAAAAAAACGTTCGCTCGCACTCACGTCTGTCCCCTGCTACTAGAAATTTAATCATCTTGAATGTGATTGAAATACAGTAATTCAGTAATTCAGGGCGGAAACTAGGAGATTTTTTAGGGGGGGGGGGGGGGGCAAAATTTAATTTGCCGCCCCCTCCTTAAAATTTTCTTTACAAAATTCATTCATTTTTTTAAAAATCTTTCTTTAATTGCCGCCCCCTGATATCTGCTACCCGGGGCACATGCCCCCACTGCCCCCTCCCTAGATCTGGCCCTGCAGTAATTCAATAAAAATTGATATGATCACAATTATATAAAAGATTATTCCCATATTTATGTTATTTATGATAGCTTATAACTGAAATCCGAACTCATCCCTTGGATTTTAAGATATCTCGTGCACAGAGGGATATAGAAGATGATTTCAGGAAGCGAACGAACGAGCAAAGTAGGTCATTTTTATATTATATAAACGTAGCGAATATTTTTTTTCTAATTTATTACACAAAAAATAACTAAAGACGAATAAATCATATAGACTAATTCATATTTCAAAAACTAGAAAAAAAAGATTGCAAATTTGATAATAAATAATCAGAAAGAAAAATGAAGGTATACATGTATTTTTTTTTTTTTTAAAGAAAAATAAATAACAAGAAAACGGAATGAAAATTGTCTGGCAATAAAGGGGCGTCAAAGTGTCAGGAGGGTTTTTGGTAGCAGGTGTTTTGGGTGTTCCCCGGGTACGATACCAGCATACAGATCGCAAAAGGATCGGGGGTGCCTCTATAAGAGAACCCAATTGCCATCCAAAATTGGGGAGTCGCAGCATCTCTCGGGCCCTTTTTACGTCCCGGGATGCAATTTACTGTGTTAGATTTGTAACGCCCCCATAATCCCTGTTAATTAAAATCTGATATCTAAGAGTTTCTTTCAAAGTCAGCCGTGAAGAGAGAGAGAGAGAGAGAGAGAGAGGGAATAAGAAAGTAAGAGAGAACTTGTAATTGGCTCAAGAAAAGTTTACTAGAGCTAACTATACGTCTATTAACGTTGTAGAAAGAAAAAATATATATATAATTTATTAAAACGAATAAAATGAAATTTTAAAAATTAATCTCATTAAGAAAAAAAAAAAGATATTTTAATATTTGCTAAAAAATAAAATGTCAAAGGTTAGACAAATGTAATTATTTGGAATGGGTGTTTTATATGGTGATGAATGATTTTAAGGCTGGATCTCAAAAAGGATTTCAAAGTCCTAATGTATTAGTAGGTCAACTTTATTAAACATTTTTTTGTTTGTAGCTACCTTTGAACATTCGAAACTTTTTGAACACAATCAATTTTCTTTTATTTATTTTAATAATATGATTTTCCCAATTTGTTTGAATAATAGGTTTAAAGTAATTTAAAACTAGGAGAATCTTTTATAAAATCTAAATAAATTTTTTACTGTCATATTTGATTGGATTAGGCCTAGTTTAAAATTAATCTACTGACGTAGGTATTTCATTTGAAAAAAAAAATTCAAAAAGTACACATTCCCTTGAATTTAAACTCTTATTTGTTTATCTGGACATTTTCAAATAAATTTTTTACAAAGGGGATTTCAAATTTTGTATATATAATTAGTTCTGATGTCAATAAATTCTATTCTAAAAAAAATATGTTAACTACGATATTAACTTTATTTCAATTTGTTTAAAATTTCCAAGTTTGACCACTTGACTAAAACTTAATTCAAACAAGAGTTCCCTACCCAAAGTAAACAAAATACAAGTGGACAATGAATGGCCATTAGGCCTACTGTGTTTAATATTTAGAGTAAAAGTTTAATAAAATTAAACACTAAACAAATTAAAATTAAAATCAAGAAACTCAAATGGACGTAAGAAACAATATACCCAACTAACCATAATAATACAGTAGCCAAAGTCAAATTGCTTTTTGCTCACAAAAGAGAAAAAAAAAAACAAAGAAATAATTTTTTGAACTAAATTATAAATAAAAAAAAAAAACAGCAAAATAAACTATAAGGAACAACTTTATGGAAACGGAGTTATGACCAATTTTTTTACATATTTTTACTTTCTCTTACCCTATATATGAAAAATATATAGAGAGAGAAAGTATTGCGATCATGTCAAAAAATTCGATGTCGAGATTTTGATAGATATTCATGTTTTGAGGTCCCCTGAGTCCAAAAAAGTGCGTCCCGCAAATGAGTCTGAGTGTGTGTGGGCATTTTTAATCATGAAGGAGATGAGCTGCGAGGTTGAATATTTAAGTTAGGCACCCCCCCCCCCCCCGAACTCGTGTAAATAAATGTAAAATCGGCCAAAAAGTACTAGTACTTTACTGATGTATTTTTTCAGTTTTTTTTTTTTTTCGATTTTCTCAAAATTCGCCTTAACGATTTTGTTTAAAATTCATAAATCAACTATTTTTTAGATGCTCTTTAAAATGTATAGTAGTTAGTTATAGGGACACATTACATTTAAATAAATTGTATCATGTGTATATTCTCATTTTTCAATTTCTTTTTTAATTTTAAGTGTTTTAAAAGATTCTCTTTTCGAAAAAAATATCAGTTTGGCCCAAAAAAAATGTTAACAAAAAAATTTTTTTTAACACTGAAAAAAATACTTTCTCTCTCATCTCCTCATCTAGGATAAGAGAAAGTAAAAATAAATAAAACATAATTACATAAGTAAATTTACTACAAACTTAAAAGTCGTTACAAAAATAATTTTTTTAAATAAAAAACTGATATTATTTTTTAAAATAACATATTTTAAAACCCCTAAAATGAAAAAAGAGTAGCCCAAAAAAAGTAAATTCGAAAATTTGTAAAAACAAACTCGGCCGCTAAGGCTACAACCCACATTGCTTTTTTATTTATTCATCTTTTTCGATGCTTAACAACTCATAAATTCGTCACTACCTTTTGTTACGCCCACAATAGAGCTGAGGATTTTTTCTCTTTTGTTACTTGGATATATTTATATATTTTCCAATCGTTCATGCCAATTTGTTTCAAATTACTAACGCTTTCTTTTCTTATACAGAGGCAAATATTTTTAATTTTTTCTAACTTATAAAAAATGATAATAACTTTCTTCACACGCCCACCATACCTTTATTTAATTAACACTATTCCCTTTCCTCTTTAATCCCTGAGAATTTATTTTATTATGTAAAAATAATTCCAAGTTTGCTTGTAGATAAATTGCACCACGAGAACAACGCTAAGTTGCCGACCTTTTACTCTAGGGTTAATTTTCATTTAATTATTTTACATGTTGAAAAGTTAGAGTTTATGAACATCAACAAAAACAAAATAGTCTACATTAATTACAAGATAAATAATCCTTAATTATTTATTTTTTTTCTTAATATTCTCAAACTTTATATGCAAGTTATTATTTGATATTAACGCGTTTAAAGGGGTTAAATGTGAGAGCTATGAAGACATTATTAAATTTAATATAAAATCAGTGTTATTATTAGTTTAGTTGATAATAATAAATAGTCATAAAATAACTCATCGTTAAAATAATTTCATGAAAATAATTGAATATTAATAATAATTGAGGATCATTTACTAAATTGACGAATTAATGAGGAAATTTCAATTTTTATTTCTGAATTTTTAGAATATTGACATTTCGCATTTTTTAAATTTAAATGTCATTTAATGAAGTTGTCCTATTAAGATGATTCTAAACGAACGGAAATCTTTTAGGCTAATTAAAATCCATCCATTGTCGCAAAGGATGACTTCTATCAAAACGTCGAATCAAAATTTACAATCAAAATAATTTAAATAAATGTTAAATTTGAGAAAATTTTGTAGTAATTCTGTTCTTAGATCCTATTTGATGAAGTTTGGGAAGAAAATTAATTATGTAGCTCTTATGAGAGCTATTGCTCACTCTGAATAAAAAATTTCTGTACAACATCAATTAACTAAATAAATGTTAAAAATGACATTTACAATACTTATATTAGTAAACCCAGTATTCGTATATTAAAAAAATTGGATATTAAAATTTAATTTAAAGAAAAATTTCATTAATTCAAAAGTTAAAGAGTTGTTTCAAAATAATAAATAGAAAATTCAGGTGAGGAAAAAAAAGTTGTAATAAAAGAAGAGTGCTTTTAATAGACAGGGAAAGAAGAAAAAAAAAGATTTAATTTACAAAAGAATTGCATAAAGTCGAGTTTAGAATCTTGATAAAACAGAATTAAATTTAGAAATTGAAAAAAAAAAAAAGTTAAAAAGAAATATTATTAGATATGAAAGGAGGAAAATTTAATATCGACAAGAGAAATTTTTTATAAATTAAAAAAAAATATATACCAGGTATATGGTGTGATAACCGCACATCACATCATAACTTTTACTTATTGATGTGGTCTCACTTTTATTTTTCCTTAATATGTATGTCAACACCTAAATTTTTTTAATGAATTTGTTCCTATTTTAGACACAAGGGACATCAGAATTCTATTCTTAAGTTAAAATACTGACAACAAAATTTTCTTTATATAAAATTTTATTTATATCGTCTATAAAAACACCAACAAATTTGAAAGATGTTAAGGTTCAGCAAAAATATTTTCATTATTAGTTAGATATAGATGGAGATTTGAAGACCATTAATTAATTAAATAATTTATATTTAAAAAATCTGGTGTGATAGTCGCACAGCACAAACTTTCTCTTAACTTTGGTAAGAGAAAGTTGTGTTCTGTGCTTGTCACACCAGATTTTTTTTGTGTCGATATATACAGTACGGTACTTAGTTTCCGCCAATATATTAAAATTGAAGATGTAAAATTTATAAACATGAGAAAATATTTATATTTTGTTACCATTTCTCCTTTCATTCCTATAAAGTACAAGAGAGAAGTGGTCTTCAAACAATTTTGAAAGCAAATTAAGAATATACATTTTAAAGAGAATCTAAAAAATAATGGATTTATGAATTTTAATCAAAATCTTTGGAGCGGGTTTTGAGAAAATCGAAAAAAAAAAAACTGAAAACGTGCATCAGTAAAGTACCAGTACTTTTTGGCCAATTTTGTTCAAAAGCTTATTAACACACCTCAGGGGAGTACCGAATTTAAATATAAAATTTCAACCTCTTAGTTCTTTTCGTTCTTGAGATATTTTGTTCACAGTCCCAACAGACCATATTGCGAAAACCTCTTTTTTGGACTGTGGAAACGAGTATATCCATCAAAATCTCGACATCGAAATTTCGACATGAATCCAATTCTCTATATACATATATAGGTAAGAGAAAGTAAAAAATATGTTCTTTCATACACTCGAAGGTTAACATTTATATCGTAGTTACAGAATAAGATTTTTGCGAATTGTTATTAGACAATGAATCATTATTGGACTAAAACAATAAAAAAAAAATATATAAAATTTTTTGAAATTAATTTTACTGAACGATATTTTCTAACTTTAAGCTAGCTAGTGGAGTTAGGAAAGAATGCAACAAGGGTAAGGGTGTCTTGAGTTATCATATTTTACCATCTAACATTAAGATAATTAAGCAAAGGAGGCCTTACTTGGCGATGAAGCTTTTCACAAGTTTAGATAAAAATCTGTAATTAGAATCACTCTCACTTATTATAGTACCGGTACGCGAAATAAAACGTATTAAACTCTCAGAACATTGTATGTATAACTGAATAAATATAGATGAGTATTGTTTGTTAGTTTGGAGCGCGGTAAAGTGTGTACTTATTAGAAGAAGGTTTCCATGTCACTGACTGCGAGAAGAGAGAGAGCAATGGATGCAAGGGCAGTTTTAAGTTGGAGGAGAAATTGTGAAGAGAAAGAGTGGGGGAGTAAATAGGGGTAAGAGTAAGCCTGATTTTTGAAATTATTAAGAGCGCCTGCAAACAAAAAGCCGGCAACCAAATACACATTCTATTCTATCTTAATATTATTTATTTTTCACTTTCTAATAATTGAAATCATTTTATATATAGGCAAATTATATCATATAAATTATTTTGAAAATGAAGAGAGCTTTTAATGAGAAAAATAATCTGGTATCATCAAAGCACACAACTTTCTCTTACCTTCGGTAATCGAAAGTTGTGTTCTGTGCTTGTCACACCAGATTTTTTGTGTCGACATATATTTAGTTCCCGACAGTACGGAACATTTGAATTCAGATTTATAAGTATGGGAAAATATTTATATTTTGTTACCATGGCAACCATTTCTCCTATCTTCCCTATGAAATACAAGAGTAAAGTGGTCTTCAGAAGATTTCAATCGCAAAATGAGAATATACATTTTAAAGAACATCTAAAATAATTGATTTTTGAATTTAAAAAAAAATCGTTGGAGCAAATTTTGAGAAAATCGAAAAAAACTGAAAAAGTACATCAGTAAAGTACTAGTACTCTTTGGCCGATTTGATTAAAAGCTTATTTTTTCCGGTCCCGGGAGGTGTTTAACTTAAATATAAAATTTCAACTCTCGTAGCTCAATTCCTTAATCCTTAAAATTGAACACACACCCACCCACCCACCTTTAGACAGACCATGAAACAGAAACTAATTTTTGGATTCAGGGGACCTCAAAACGTGAAGATCCATCAAAATCTCGACATCGAATTTTTGACATGAACTAATACTTTCTCTCTATATATATATTACATATATACATAGGTAAGAGAAAGTAATTCTCTCTATATATATATTACATATATACATAGGTAAGAGAAAGTAAAAAGGACTCCTCAGTAAAGTACTAGTACTTGAAAGACGAGCCCTAGAACAATTGGCTTTGTTTATCATAAATAATATATATTTAAAATTTGAAAGAAATCGTGAAAAAAAGACTTTCGAAAAAACTAAAAATGTATATCAGTAAAGTACTAGTACCCGAATTTTCCCAAAGATGAGACCTAGAGCAATTTCATTTTGGTACCGGAAATATTATATACCGGTACTTAAAATTTGAAAAAATAATCGTTAGAGCCGTTTTCGAGAACTGATGTACTTACAATACAATCGTACATTGCTAGTTTAATAGTATAAGATAAGATATACAGGCTCGACCAATATTAACTAAAAAAACTTGCTGCAGGATATAAAAGAAATGAAGCTAATTTTCCAAATGTTTAGCTGATAAGGTAGGGATCTGGACGACTTAAAACGAAACGTCAGCTAAAAGGAAATTAAATGAAATAAAAATAAAAATAATTTTTCTTTTTGCATACTATAATCTTCTACAAAAAATTTTCTAAAGGATAAATTCCGACTCTTAGTCCAATAAAAACATTGTTTCTCATTTATTGTGTTAAGGATTATTATATCTTAAATTATAACCTAATTAAAAATCATTTTATAATTTTAAGATATGCAAGAGGAATTTCTAAAATGAATTAACGACAAGACAATAACGAGAACAACATTATTTAATAAATCCTTTTCTGACCAATATCAATTAATATAGCTCTAGCAATTGTTGAAATGTTTGCTAATCACATTAAAGAGAAAATATATATAAATTCATGGTTAGGTTAAGAGAATTTCCGCTTTTGAGAAAGGCAAAGCAGAATGAAACATAATAAATTCGTCGCTTTAATTCCTTAATTTGACCAACCAAAATTATAACTGAATGCATAAGCCAATCAAAGAGAAAGCAAACAACACATGAGAGAATATGTACATATTAAAGCCCTGAGAAACGACCCCAGAGCCGCATTTAATTTTTGATTCATCAAAAGAGACAGACAGAGTTAGATAGTGACGTAGATAGATAGATGACTAGAGACTAAGCTTTTATTTAAATTAAATTTTGTAGGTTTTTGAAATGAAACGATAAGCAAAATAAAATCCCCAGGCCTAATGCTTCAATCAAGGAGTTTTAGTATTATTTTTATTTTGCACCTTAGAAAACAGTTTTCTTTTAAAAGAGGAAGCTATTTCAGCCTCTCTTATCTTTTCTATGTCTATCTGGTTTAATCATCTAAAGAGTTTCCAAGATGGCGGGGTGATAATTTATTCTAAATTCTTACATCCTCACACAGATTAAAGTCTAATTTTATTTTGCAGGAATTTTAAAGATAACACAAAAATATTAGTTTTAAAGAAAAAAAAAAAAACTATTTGACTCTTTTTGTATAATATTAAAATAAAAAAAAAATACGTACACCTTGCACTAATTTATTCTCCTGATATAAATCATTCATCAGTGTTAGTAATTAAAAAACAAATCCAATGGAAGCCCTTATCAAGCTCTACGATCAGCGTATCTTTTTAGTTCCGAGCTAGAATCAAAAAAATATTGAAATGTTGGGGTTGCGAGGATGCAGCCAAGAAGGATTTGGACCAATGAAAACACCAATTCCAAGAAGAGACGTTTCATCAAAAATCTTATTTTGCCATCTTCAGTCGTTAACGAATTTTCATGTTTATAACTAATATGAACATGTGTCAAGTTGTGTTTTTTTTTAATTCAGCTTCCAGGACAATGGATCAGAGAGTTTCAAAGTAAAATGACACATGTTCATATTAGATATAAACATGAAAATTCCAAAACGACTGAAGGATGGTAAAATAAAATTTTCGCCGAAACATCTCATCTTGGAATTGGTGTTTTCATTGGTCCAAATCCTCCTTGGCTGCATTCTCGGGACCCCAACATTACAACAATATCTACAGCCACTAACTCACCCAAAAAATATTGATTATTAAAAATTATAAAATTTTTTGAGCTTGGAAGTGGCTGTGATTGACGATGCGAACAATGGCAGGAGGTGAGAGTCAGGAAAAGGTGTCTCTATATCAATGAAACTTCCAAATTTACAACGTTTTGGTTCAAATTTATTCGACCATCATCAGGTATCCGCGCTACATTGATAGCAATTAAAATTAACATAATTGTTGATTTTTAATTATATATCTAATGTACCCCGGATACCTGATGATGGTCGAATAAATTTGAACCAAAACGTTGTAAATTTGGAAGTTTCATTGATATAAAGACACCTTTTCCTGGCTGCCACCTCCTGCCATTGTTCACAGAATTATAAAAATTTTTTTATAACAATAATATTTTTTTTGTGAATATACAATATAATCGTTAGTGACTATTTCTTAATAATTGCTATTAA
>JAKCPI010030194.1:0-42925 GCA_023213315.1 Euborellia annulipes | reverse complement strand
TGTGTTTAGTTTATTTTATATTGTGTTGTGATTTCATCCCCCAACCTCATTACACCACACCCCGTCTGGTCATCTTATTATTAAGGTAATGAATATTTTCATAATGAATTAAATTTTTTATTTTCAATTTTTTTTTTCTCTAAACATATACTTATAAAATTATCCGATTTTTAATTATATGATGAAGTCTTGTACCCCCAGGGCGGAGGGTGAGAGAGGGGGAGGGGTTTAAATCATCCCTTCTAATAAACAAAATAGAGAATTTTTCTTTAAAAAATAAAATTTAAAATAAATTTTTTTTTGTAAAATTTTTACTTTTAAGCAAATGGATTACTTTCTCTCTCTCCTCACCCCCTACCACCCTAACAGAGAATTTAGTTTTTCTATAATATCACTGTACGGCAAGAAAAAAAGCCTCGAAATAATTCCTTCAGATTCTTATAAAATGACCTCCTGAATCCAAATATGACTTCCGTTTTCCCCCACCACGTACCGTTTTTGGGGGAGAGCCCCCCTACTTATTTCCACCCTTTTCGTTAATTATAGGAACATGAATCAAATTTGGAGGGATGAAAAAGAATGTTTTGGCCTTAACATTTCTTCAGAAGGTCTTTTTTTGACTGATCTTTACAAATTTAAAGTTATATATAGTCTACAGATTCTTCTATGTTCTTCAATATTTCCATATTTTATCTAAAGGGGTAGAATTACTTCATGTCAAAGTTTGAAAAAAATTATAATCTATGAAATATCAAGCTACCCTTTTGTAAATAAATCAGAAAAAATATGACATTTATAAAAACCAAATTTATTCAAAGAAAAATCTACATGGGGTAGACTACCCTTTACTCAAGGAGCACAATTTTTTTTTTTTTTTTTGGAAAAATACAATTTTTTTTATTTTTTTGTTAATTTAAAATAATATATTTTCTATATTTAAAAGATTTTTTTTTACCTTTAGACTACTCATTAGAATAATACTTGTATTTTTCCAAAAAAAAAAAAATTGTGCTCCTTGAGTAGAGGGTAGTCTACCCCATGTAGATTATTCTTTAAATGAATTTGGTTTTTATAAGTGTCATATTTTTTTTCTGATTTAATTACAAAAGGGTAGCTTTATATTTCATAGATTATAATTTTTTTCAAACTTTGACAAGAAGTAATTTCTACCCCTTTAGATAAAATATGGAAATATTGAAGGACACAAAAGAATCTGTATATATAACTTTAAATTTGTAAAGATCAGCCAAAAAATGAAAGTTATAGCCCCATATTTGCCAAATTGACCAACTGTGCAGCGAGGAGCTGTGAATCTTCCATCTTCTTGGAAGGGCTTCGGAATCGCTCACACCCCACCCGCTTTATCCTATATATTTTTTTTAGTTTAGGGATGTTTAAGGAAGGGTGAGATGGGCCTGTCAGCTGGAATATGTAGAAATTCACTGAAAAAATTGTGAAAAAATCGATCATTTTTAATGATTTTTTTGCATTTTAAGTGACAAAATCCTCCCTCACATCCACCCTTGGATCCAAATGTTAATGTTTTTTTAACTTTTCACTTCTCTAGACCTTCTGAAGAAATGTTAATGCTAAAATATTCCTTTTCATCCCTCCAAATTTAATTCATGGCCCTATAATTAACGAAAAGGGGTGGAAATAAGTAGGGGGCTCTCCTCCCAAAACGGTACGTGGTGGGGGAAAACGGAGGTCATATTTGGATTCAGGAGGTCATTTTACTTAAGAATCTGGGGAAATTATCTCGAGGCCGGAAAATAAGTTTCATTTTGCCGCATTTAATAAGAAATTTTTATTAAATAATAGAAAATATTCTTAAACTTTTATCTCTCATCAGTGTTATAGTGATTTTTGGAGGTAGAATTTGTTTTTTATTGCCAGTTCTTTCTTCTGCACTCGCCTCCCCTATTTATTTATAATTAAAAAAAATTCATTTGGATACCAAATGGCTTAAATAAAAATGCCTAAACCCCCAATAAATATATTATTCAAAAACGGATATCGTCAAAGTCTGAGGTCCTCTATGGCCTGAGTATAGAATTCGATCCCCCTCGGCTCACACATCCCCTTATAGATATTTATTAATTCAAATTCACCCTACTCTACAAATCTTCTTAATACAGTATATAGGTACTTTATATAATGTTTGATTGAGGATAAAATAATTCACTTTTTTTTTGACTTGAAATTTAAAAAAAAAAATCTGGTACATGTACTTCATAGGAAGGATATGGGAAATAGTTGCGCATCTCCCAATGGTCAGGGGCTAAAAGGGTGGAATATAAAAAAAAATTCTATATAATGTAGATGATAGCACTCACCCAGGACTGAATGTATTCAGGAAAGGTGTAAATAGGCCACTGCATTCCAATAGGAAAAACAAAATATATAAAAATATATAATTTATTTAAATTTCAACTTCTCAAACCGCCTGGTTTTGACCGGACTGTCGCAGGTCTTCCTCAGTGAGAAGAAATCTAGAAAATTTGTGAATGCATTACATTAGGTCTAAATGATTTTATTTTTAATTTACATTAAATATTTACCTTAAGGGTGTGAGTGCATCCACAAATCTCTAGATCTACCTAAATTTATTTGCCAATCCTCTCTCATGCCCGTGTTGATTAAACTAACTAGATTTAAATTTATCAATCATTAATTGAGCATTCAAATTTTTTCAAAGAAAATATAATTTTTTAAAAATAAATACCTGCGGCATTTAGCATAAATCTAGTTAGTTTAATCAACACGGGCATGAGAGACGATTGGCAAATAAATTTAGGGAGATCTAGAGATTTGTGGATGCACTCACACAAGGTAAATATTTAATGTAAATTAAAAATAAAATCATTTAGACCTAATGTAATGCATTCACAAATTTTCTAGATTGCTTCTCACTGAGGAAGACCTGCGGCAGTCCGGTCGAAACCAGGCGGTTTGAGAAGTTAAAATTTAAATAAATTATATATTTTTATTATTTATTTTGTTTTTCCTATTGGACTGCAGTGGCCTATTTACACCTTTACCTATATAATGTAAAGCCTACTGCTGAAAGCTAGACACAAAAAAATCTGATGTGCAAGCACAGAACACAACTTTCAATTACTGAAGGTAAGAGAGTTTTTTACTTTCTCTTACCTCTATATATGTTAATAGAGAGAGAAAGTATTGGATTCATGTCAAAAATTCGATGTCGAGATTTTGACGGATATACACGTTTTGAGGTCCCCTGAATCCAAAAAAGTGGTTTTCGCGACATGGTCTGTCTGTCTGTTTGTGAACAAAATATCCCAAGAACGAAAAGAGCTAGGAGGTTGAAATTTTATATTTAAGTTAGGTACCCTCCTGGAACGTGACACGAAGCTTTTGAACAAAATTAACCAAAGAGTACTAGTACTTTACTGATGTAATTTTTCAGTTTTTCTATTTTCTCAAAATTCGCTCCAAAGATTTTTTTTAATTCATAAATCAACTAAATATTTTTTAGATGCTCTTTAAAATGTATATTCTCATTTTGCTATTGAAATCTTTTGAAGTCCACTTTACTCTTCTACTCCATTGGAAAGACAGGAGAAATGGTTGCAAAGATAACAAAATATAAATATTTTCCCATACTTATATATTTCACATCTTGAATTCAAATGTATCGTAGGCCTACTGTCGTAGCCTAAATATATGCCGACACAAAAAATCTGGTGTGATTGTCGCACAGCACACAACTTTCTCTTATCATTCGGCAAGAGAAAGTTATGTACTGTTCTTGTCACACCAGATTTTTTGTGTCGGCATATATTTATGTGTGAGTGGTCGAACCAGATTTTTTTGTTTTTGGTATCTCACAATTCAGGATATTTTTGATATAAAAATGCTATTATTTCATTTGCTGACCATTATAGGAGGCCTGGATTATTAATAAATCTATATTTATTTAAATAGAACAGAACAATTTGACAGGTTAAGGTTAAGGTTAGCTGCAGGTTAGAAATTATTATGATAGCGAGTTGTCAAACGGGGCAGACGGTTCAATAGAAAGCGTCGACTGTGATCACGTGATCACTCTACTTGCAAGCTTGAAGCGACTAGATTAAAACATGTTCTAATCCAGTGGCAGCGAGTAGTAGCGAGTGGAGTTAGTAGTAGCAACTAGGTTTTCACACGATGCGATCACTCGCTACTATTGAAATAAGCAGCGACTAAATCGCCCCGTGTGACCTAGGCTTAAGGAATAGATTCTTAAACAATTTTTCTTTTGCAGGTTTGTGTTTCTTCAGTGCAATTGGGATCAGTGTTAAGTGTTCAGTGATTAACTTTCAACTAGTGCAACCAACTGGATCAGCTCTACGAGTGCAGGGATCTTCGATGGATCAGCTCTACGAGTGCCAAGGAGCTTCGGGCGACCGTCAACCCCTCAGGAGGTGAATATTTTATTCACTAAACATATACTCATAAATCCAAAAATATATAAATGATCTTATTCTAATTTCATTTTTTTTCTTTTTTTGTTACAGATTCCTGAGGGTCAACAGAACAAAGGTATTAAGCAGGGTGAAAGATTGAGGCCCAGGTTCTCAAGTGTCTTGTGTTTGCGAAAATACGTCTTTTTATGACGCAAAGGGTAAACGAGAGTCAGGGAGGGATGTCGTTTTTCCAGGGTTAGCCTGGATGCAAATAACGCATACCCTTTGGCCAGGGACAGGCCCGAGGGCCCCGCCGATCTGATGGTGGGGACCGGGTATACACTTACAATTCGTTCGTATTTTTAATTAGGCTAGGCTAGGTAGGACTCTTTCTTGAAGCCCCCTGGTCTCTCGTTTACTCGTAATCCAAAAAATCACGTTCATTCTCACTGATATGTTTTCTTCAGACACCCGACCTTCGGTTTTTCGAATTATAAATCACAATTCTTTTTTGAAATTTCGCATATTCTTTTTAATGCAAATAATAAAAAGAATTGTTCGTGAAGTGCGTTATTTTTGCTTGAATTATTTCCGAATTTTGTTTTTGTTTTATTTTCAAGAAAAAGAAGTCTTCAAGATTAAGTATTACGCCATTTAATAAGTAAGTAAATTTCATATACATAAAAATAAAATGAGCAAAACTAATTGAAATCTTATATTTTTCAGATGACTTGTATTTCCTTGACGTTGGTATCAACTCATCGAATTTTGTTGTTTTGGATCATTTAATTTACAAAGTAAGTAAATACAAATTAAAGGCGCCCCTTTTGGAATTTGCTCTTTCGGGGTAGGTACACCGCTGTTTATTTGAGCTTGTGATGGGTGTTCAAATTTGACAATTTCTGCTGCATTTTTATATGAAATTTCTTACAAACGCGAACTCATTTTTACTTTTTAATATGAATTTTTCTATTTTTTTTTATAATTTAAATTAAATTATAATTAAAAATTAATTTTATTATAATTTAATATATTTTATAAATACGTATTGTGAAGTGCACATAAAAAAAAGAAGTCTTCAAGATTATTTCTTAATGTAAAAGTAAGTAAATTTTCATTAAGCGATACAATCAAAATATGAAAGCTAATTTGTTTTTTTTTTTTTTAGGTAAATTTTTTTTTGGTGAGGATTGGTGGGCTATAAGGGGAGGAGGAGGCCCAAAACATCAATCCTATGGTTTTTCTGATTATAAGTAAATTTCATATATAATAGTTATTGATATTAAAATAAAATGACCTAAACTAATTCAAATTTTTTATTTTTCAGATGACTTGACGTCCTAATTTTCATTTTGGTTAAATAAAAACATAAACTTATTTAATAATACAAATGAAGGGAACATTTTGGCTTAAAAGTGTATTATTATCATCTATTGGTGTCAACTCATCGAATTTTGTTGTTTTGGATCTTGAAATATACACAGTAAGTAAAGTTAAATTAAAGGCGACCTTTCTGGAATTTGCCCTTTAGGGGTTAGGTACACACCACTGTTTATTTAAACTTGTGATGGATCATCAAATTTGACAATTTTTGTTTGCCCAGTTTGCCCTTTTAGAGTTAGCTACGCCACTGTTAATTTGAACTTCTGGGGGGTGATCAAATTTGACAATTTTTTTCTGCATTATTATTTTCTTACAACCGCGAACTCATTTTTTTTAAATGAATTTTTAAAAATTTTTTTTTAATAATAAATTTAATAAAGTGAAGTGCAAATAAAAAAAAAGAAGGCTTAAGAAGCTTAATTTTGATAGCAACAATAATTCAAAAGTAAGTAAATTTTCATTAAATGATAAAATCAAAATATGGAAACTAACATTTTTTTTTTTTTAGGTAAAGGTGAGGTTAAGTGGGATATGAGAGGTAGAGGAGACCTAAAAGAAGAAAAAAAAAAACAATTTTTCACAATCTTGATTATTGAGATTTTCAAATTTTCACTTTTCCGACTTTTTTTCGCTTTTTTTCTCTCAAATAGGCTACTTTTTTTTTTTTTTTTGAAAAAAGCGACTTTCAAATATTTTAATATATTACTTTAATACTGTAATATCCTTTTTTTATTTTGCATTTTTGAAGCCAATTAGTGTTATTTTTATTTTATTTATTTATTGTCTTTTTCGGCATCAGAGGCCATTTAGACTCTGTCCCTATTTATTTCAATCTAGCCCTGAGCCGTTTATAAATTTTACATCTTTCATCTTAGAACGATACAAAATTATTATACACGGTATATTAGGCGGCCCAGACACATTTATTTATACCATTTGGTGTCCAAATGATCTAAATAAATAGACAGACCATGTCTCAAAAACCACTTTTTTGGATTCAGAGGACCTCAAAATATTTATATCCATCAAAATCTCGACATCGAATTTTTGACATGAATCCAATACTTTCTCTCTATATATTTCATATATATGGTAAGAGAAAGTAAAATCGATAATTCTATATAGAAGGATTAATAAAAAAAAGTAAAAATAAAAAGAGGGAGAGGTTGTTAATAAATATTTGAGAGCCTCCGGTGATTGAGTGAGTAATATTTTGAATTTATGAGTTTGGTCAGCAGTATCCATTTCTTACCTCCGGTTTTTGGCTCCCTAGGGAACATCATCACTTCCTGTTATTTTATTCAACAAACAAACAAAAATAATTATTAAACATTGACATTTCCACTTTACCGCATCTCTATTTTCATCTAACTATAAATGAAAAATCAAATTTAATATTTATTAGAGAATAATATTTGTGAGCACAGTGTTTGTATTTCCATCTGAAACTAGTATTATACTTGACTGGGATTTTCATCTGATTTTTTTTTTTACTATTGATAAATAAAAGTATCACCCAACTAGCAAAAATAAAAAGTAAAAAGTAAATATAGTTGCGAAAAATTATAGGGTAGCCGAAAGGCTCTTTTTTTTTATTCATGTGGAATAAATCCAATCGTTAATTTTTTTTATTCTCATGTTAATCCTGTCCCTCTAAATTCTCTCTTTAAATTTATGAGGATGACATCGTGTTCACACAGACTAATCCGATAAGGCATAAAAGGAAGAGATATATCCGCTTAAAGGGTCCCCACATTCATATTTGTTCTTACTATTTCATCTATTATATTTTATCAACGAGAGAGAATATATTCAGCAGCTGGGCAACCAGTGGCGGATCCAGAGGTGTTTCTCGGGGGGGGGTAATCTGGAGTGACTGGTCGCACAGCACACATTTTTTTCTTAATTTCGGTGATTTAAAGGCGCATTCTGTACCATGTTTGCCAGAATATAAATACAAATCAAATTTTTAAATATTAATTTTTAAAATTTTACATTAAAAATACATTTTTTTTCGAAAAAAAGTATTTTTTCAAATCTCAGGGGGTAATTACCCCCTTTACCCCTTCCCTCCCTTGTATCCGCCCTTGTGGGCAACTCCCTATTTTTGTTCCGATGGCGAGAAGCATTGTTTTTAAAATTAATATATTTTTACATGAATTTAATTTTTACTTTTTACTTTCTCTTACCTCTATATATATGTTAATATATATATATAGAGAGAAAGTATTAGATTCATGTCAAAAAATCGTATGTCGAGATTTTGATTGATATACACGATCTGAGGTCCCCTGAATCCAAAAAAGTGGTTTTCACAACATGGTCTGTCTGTTTGTCTGTCTGTGTTCAATTTTAAGCATAAAGGAATTGAACTATGAGGCTGAAATTTTATATATAAGTTAAACACCTCGCGGGAGCGTGAAAATCCTCTTCTTCTTCTTTCCTCGCCTGATTATTCCCGCAGTGCGGGGTCGGCGGTCACTTTTCCCCTCCAACCCTATCATACGTTTTTACGACCAGAAGAAATAGGACAGGCCGGCCCGTCGCACGGTCTGACGCCTGTTGAAAAGAGGAAGGAAGATTTTTTTTTTTTTTTTTTTTATTTGCCAGGGCTGTCTCTCCCCCTTCCCCCCCTCAAAGTTTTTTTTTTTTAAAAAAAAAAAAAAATATACATTTTTGAGTAACAAAAAAATAGAAGTATAAATACAGAAGAGACAGACATTTAAAGAATTGAAGGACTGCCTGTCCCAGCTCGGGCAGCTCGTGGTCGCCATCCACGTACCCACAAGATGTGAACCCCTGAGCAATCGCGGGAGCGTGAAAATAATCTGTTTATAAATTTTACATCTTGAATTCAAATGTACCCTACTGTCGGAAACTAAATATATCTCAACATAAAAAATCTGGTGCGACCAGCAACAAATTATGAAAATAAATTTTTTTTTCTTATTCACGTTATAATAAAATTTCATCTTTTTAAAGTTCTAGTTTCGTCGGCCATTCTATTTAATAATAATTAGTTGGACGCCAACAACAACAAAGTTAAGGTTGACTACATATTTTATTAGGTCATCTCAGAACCCTTTCCTGTTAAAAAGGTCAATTTCATGGATCTGTTTGTGTTGTGTGTGTGTGTGTGGGTTCATTATTTTAAAGTTAAATTAAACAAAGGCAAAAAAAAAAAAAAAAACGAATGAGTTTATAAATAGTGAATGCATCGAAAAAAATGTCAAAAGGGAGGAGATTAAATACAATAGAGGAAAATAAAAATACAAAGGGCGATTATATAAAAGAGAAAATAAAATCTTTTGATATTCTTTGGAATGAAAAATTTACTTTAAAATTGTCAATTTGTCTTTAGTAGTAGTGCCGCCATTTGCTTTTATTTAACCTCTGTGATTTTTTATATCTTCTCAAATAATTGATTTTATTATGGCTCAAATAAGAATCTATCATCAGTGATAAGTTTAGTTATTCCACGTTATTATCAGAATCATTAAAATAATAGGGGAAGGTGTTTTAAAATGCATCTAGTTTAAATGTAGGCCTATATCTTTGTTCTAAAAGAAGAGCCTAAATATCCTAAAATGGCGATTGTTTTAACTTTAAAATCTCAATACAAAAATCTACCTAAATTCGATTGGCTCTTATTTATTTATTAAATCTATATAAATAACTAAATATGTATGTTTAAGTTGCCTTTGTTTAAGAAGTTTGGGGAAGTTTTGCAGCTTCATTGTCTATTTTCTTTAATAACAAAAGAAAAAAAAAGAATACGTTAAAATTTGAATTTCTAATTTTTTCCCTTTACTTAAGTCATCATATCATGTTTATTCATCATTTTTTTTATTTATAACTAAAAAAAAAAAATTGTCTTCATTTAAAGAGATTTTTTATTCTACAAAGAAAAGAACGCAAGGATCTATATTCTTTGAAATCCTTGAACCGAAAGAGGAGAAATTTGATTTTTTAAATTTATTTTTAAGTCTAGCTTGTTAGTTGTTCAAAGCTAATATAATTAAATTACTTTTTTTATATAATAGTTTGAAAATTTTCTTTGCTGCTTATATCTTTACATTTGTGTGATTTAATTATTTATCTCTAAATTCTTTAAGCCTACCTTCTATACCGAACGTCGCGGGTTCGGACCCCAGGCAGTCCGATGATTTTATTAAAGCCAATTGGATACCAAATGAAGAACGCCCCCAATATGTATATTATTAATTAATAACGGTTATCGTATTAAATCTTATATGGCCTGAGTTGCCGAAAAGACTGTGTGAATGTGTGTGTGTGTGTGTGTGTGTGAGTGTGAATGAGAAAATGAGTGTTAAAAAAACGTGATTTAATTATAAAATCCTTACATTTAATTAATAATATTTGTAGAAATTTACACTTAACTACAACTCGCAAATTAATTATTTTTCAATTATTTAATAATTTGGCAATAAGAAAATAACTTTTTAGAGTGTTTTCTCCGAATTCAAGTCATTTAATAGCACTTCTTCATCAGCGGCTCACTCTAATGCCACATACAAGTTGAGATTTTGGAGTAAAACGTCAGAAAGGCAGTTCTATTCATAATAACTAGCTCTCGCAAGCTATAAGGCGTCAAAGAGCTTGTGAGAGCTGGTTATTATCTATGGTTATTATGTATATTATGTATAGATCTGCCTTTTCGCTCCGAAATCCCAACTTGTATGTGGCATTAGAGTAAGCCGCTGATGAAGATGTGCTATTAAATGCCTTCGAAATATTCGGAGAAAACACTCTAAAAAGTTATTTTCTCAATACCAAGAAACTAGCCTACACCTATCCACATTTATACTACTTGGCACGCCACATCTTTTCGTAATCAAAGTTTTTGTAATTTCATCAAGTTTAGTAAAATTGCTTTAGAGGATGCTGCTTAATTAATTAATATTTGATTAATTTTTACCACTCTCAGCGAAACGATTTACTCTAAATTTGTAAAGATTCATCTTTTTTCAATGAGTGGTTCCAGAGATATAATCTACACAACCATTTGAACAAGGGACGGTATCTAAAGAGACTTTAACGCCCGTTCCCGATTAAAAACAAAGCTTATTTTATTTCCTCCCATGGGAAAACCGCGCATGTTAAAACATCTCACTAAAAGCCTCTCTATTAATTGATTTTTTACCCTCTTCCTTCCTGTTTCATGGTTAATAAACATTAAATTATTCATTCATTCCTTCGCAAAATTGAAATTCCATCTCGTATATCTCGCTCTCTTCGTATAATAAATTTCTAATATTACTACATATTTACAGAGATTATAATTAATGAATTATTTAATCCGTTATTAAGCGGCAGCCCCTTTTGTTTTTGTGTGTAGGCGTTGTTTCCATTCCCTCCTTCTTCTTCATCTTCATCTTAATGGCCAAGTTATGTTCGCTTGAGGCATTTCAAAATAAATGCGTAGTAAAGACGGAATTTCTTTTTAACACGCAACAAAAACAACCAAAAACAAAAGAGACATTTATTTCTTGCACGCAATTGATGAATAAAAAGAAAATAATTTTTTTTTTACGTTTAATAATGATCATAAGAAAATTTTACATGATTTAAGCAGAAAAAAAGAGATGTAGAAGGAATATAAAAAAAATCTGGTGTGACTGGCGCACAGAACACAACTTTACCTTCGGCAAGAGAAAGTTGTGTTCTGTGCTTGTCACACCAGATTTTTTGTGTCGAGATATATTTAGTTTCCGTCGATTTAAAATTCAAGATGTAAAATTTATAAGTAGGCCTATGTGAAAGTATTTATATTTTGTTACCATGGTATCCATTTCTCCTATCTTTTCTATGGAGTACAAGAGTAAAGTGGTGCTGTGCGATCAGTCATACCAGATTTTTAATTTCTCGTTCTGTTGAATTTATGCAATTTATTATTGTTATACTGAGATAATGTTTATTCTAATTTCTAATAGTTAATCTTTACTCAAGCTCGAGAATTTAAAGCGTCATATGGTCTGCCGAGTCTTTGGCTATCTTTGTTGACAGCGGAATATAGTTCCTATCATATGAACGGATGAAACACTTTTTTTAAAAGCCTTTATGTTGTAATGGTTTTTGAAGCTAAAATTTTGACATTGTCGAAATCAAATTTATTTATTTGATGTTTTAATTTCTCGAACTTGATTAAAGATTAACTATTAGAAATTAGAGTAAACATTATTTCAATATAACAATAATAAATTGCATAAAATCCAAAGGAGTGAAAAATTCTTTTTTTTTTTTAACACTCACATTCACACACACACATACACACAGTCTTTTCGGTAACTTAGGCCATATAAGACTTTTTACGATAACCGTTATTATGAATATTTATGGACCCTGTTATGCATTAGTGTGTCAAGCGCCAAAAAAAAAAAATTAAAAATTGAATTAAGCACGAAATATTGTTTCAAATGCTATAATTAATAGTATTTTTTATGAAATGTGTCCTAAAAAAATTTATATTTAATGTTACTTGCACAATTGACAAAAAATTATATATAATCCAATGAAAACAAAAAACTTTAATGTTAATTTCCTCAAAACTCGGTAGCTGGCGCTTGACACACTAATGCGTAACATGATCCATATATATTGGTGTTCAGGCGTCACTCATTTTCTGTTCCCGTTTAAAATTCCATTAATTTTGTCGGTATCGGTGCCGGCACGATAAGATTACGTGTCCTTTGATTTTATACAATTATTTGTGCTACATTGCAAATAGAATGGCTAAGAAGTAACAAATGAAGAAAATAGCAATTCATTTAGGTAGCCTAAAACAAATTTTTTTACAAATTTAATTATTCTATTCCTATAATTTTTTATTCAATTAAAACTAAGGTTTTATGGATAAACCAAAGAAAGGACACAATTTACTGAATGTGGGTTACGCAGCTAGTTTTCTTTTCTCACACGTGACATTTATTTTCAAGCTAATAGAAAACGAGACGTGTTTTTCAGGGCGTAAATAATAAATAAAAAAAAAGCCAACTCTTACATATTATAATTATTATTTTTAATCTTATATAAAAAAGCTTTTCTTTCTTAAACAAGAAAAGGAAAAAAAAAAAAAAACTTTTTAACGAAAGAAGAAAACTATAAAATGGATGACACTTAGCGATAATCACCCCCTCTTGTAATATTTTAAAAAAGACTTGAACTTTGATGATCAAATGATTCTTTAAAAGAAAAAAAAAAAATTAATGAATAAAATTTTCTTTGAAAAGGAAATTGAATTCATTTAAAAAGTCTCTTTCGTTGATTAAAGTGAAAATATTGTAATTAAAAGGAATATAAATTTAAATATTATACGTATATACTCGTAATTAACGTAGACTGCTGTTTTGAGAATGGATGTTTTTAATTAAACCGAAAAATTATTTTAGCCTGTCATAGAAATTAACTTATTTTAAATCGATTGCAGCTACGTTAATTTCGTTTATTAGTCACTTCAAGCCAACGTTTCGGTCAGATTTGCGACTGTCCTCAGGGCTGAAGTGTGTCAAGATAATTCCTTAAAAAATAGAATTGTGTAATTTGGTATCCAAATGGCTTAAATAAAATCATCGGACTGCCTGAAATCCAAACCCTCGACCCTTGGTATACAAGGCAGGCGTGCTACCAACTACGCCAAGCCCGAGGGCATCTTTATTTAATTCAATTATTTTTATTTTTTTAAATGAAAGTTTTTATATAATTATTAGCCTATATTTGAAAGATATAAAAAAGAAGAATTTGTGCTTAATTCTTATGGTGTAATATACAAAAAAAAAAAAAAATATTTTCTGGTTAATAAAACAGCAAAAACTTTTTGGCACCAATTTTCTTTTTTTCCTCTCTTAAGATATAATTTATTACTTTTACTTTTTTCCTATCCTAGTGGAAAATTGTTTTAGATTACAAATAAAAATGTGTTTTTCTTTATTAAACCAAAATTAAAAATCTTTGCCAACACTATTATTTATTTAATTCAAAAAAAAATTAATTAAAAAAAATAAATAAATAAATAAATGAAAAGAGATTTGGAGTTCATTATAAACTGTTCACGGGGTGCCGGAGATAGATGGCAATGATCGAAAACGTCGGCCATTTTAGATGCAACTTGAGTTGCTCCGTGTGTAGACCTCCATGCAACTCGACTGGTTGGCATGTACGAGTTTTTTTTTTTTTTAGTTGCTCCGTGTGTATTGGGCCTTAGCCTTAAAGATTTTTAATTTTGGTTTAATAAAGAAAAACTCATTTTTATTTGTAATCTAAAACAATTTTCCACTAGAATAGGAAAGGCCTTTCCTAATAATCGACTTGAAAAAAGAAATTTTAATATTTGGATTAAATCTCGTTAATTAGAGTAATAATAATAATAATATTTTATTTATATATTTCACAATTACAATATGCGCTCGAGGCGTTCGTTGTAATTTTACATTTATTATGTTCGTTAATTATAAAATTTTTTTTTTTATTTAATATAAAATTTATATTGATGATAATTTAAAGGATTTATTTTTAGTGAGATTTAAAAAATCTTTGTTCTTTATAAGTATTTTTTAAGTTGATTTTTTTCAAATTTTAATACTTTCTTAGGCCCCCTACACCATCCGGTTTTCCTCAAGGCCCGGCCGGAATAGGTCTGGCCTCGAGGAAATCCTCAACGTGTGTGGTAGGGCCTCGAGGCCAGGGCGGCCTCGAGGCCAAAATCCTGATTGAATTTCAATAATATTTTCCTCGAGGCGGATTTCTGTCACTTTATCGCTGCGTGTATGGCCACTTCGCGGCCTCAGGCGGGAATTTTAAAATATGTTTTTGGAATATTTCAAATGGCCCGTGATCCGTGACTCAGAGAAATGAGATTATTTCCGTCCCAACGAGAAATATTTATTTCATTTGAATTGACTACAAATCATTTGAAATAAATAGGAATTAAATGCCGAAAAAGACTTTAAAATAAATATAAATAATAAAATAAATAAAATTATTATAAATAATTAAAATTATAAAATATATTTTTTTGTTTTGGCTTAAAAGTATCTATATTAATTAGATTAATTTAATTAGAATATGTTTCTATTATTAAATTTTAATTTCAAATATAAGAATTTTTATTATTATAATAATTATTATTATTAATTATTTATAATAATTTTATCTGAATATGAAAACATACTAAAAAATTCTACAAATGATTACAACAACTGTCAAAGAGAACTAGTTGTTGGTCTTGAGATAATCCTCAAGTCCGTTTCCTCGAGGAACCCTATCCGAATTTTCCTTAAATCCTCAAAATTTAACTTTTTTCCTTGAGGACGGCCTGAACGGTAAGGGCTATCAATTTGTAAAATTTTATCCTTTTATGACGAGTGGTTTCAAAGATATTAGATTAATTATTCAGTCTATTTGATTAAACGTTATTTCGTTGAGATGTAGTGTGGTCATTTATACTCTTAAACTAGAGAAATACCAACTTTTATTGAACAAAATTCCTAAATTAATTTCCTATGGGAAATATTTTTTTTTTTAACTCAATCCCGTCAGAAAAAATTCGCCATTAAATAAATTTACTTTCAAAGTTTTTTTACACTAAATGAATTCAACCAGCTTTTATTTGTTTGTTTGTTGTATATTCAATTACCTTAGGAATTCATAAAAAAAAAAAAACTTGTATTATTTATTCATACAGGGCGTGAAAGTTTTCAAGTTGAAATTGAAACAAGCGAGCTCTCTTTTGTTGTTTATTCATATATACAATAATACAAAATAATAACAAAAAATATTGCACCTGTTTTTAGGCTAAGGCTGTTTTAGCTTTGGTGCTTTTCAATTCCCTCAGATTAGATTGGAATTTCATATTAGTTTAGAGATAGACTATTGAATCGCGGTTTTGCTCTGACTACACATTTTAACTTCTCTTGCCTAAATATATAGACGAAGATTAAATTGCCTCTAATGCCGAAAAAGATTTAAAGGGGCCTCTATACTCTTAAATAAAAGATAATTTTAAAAAATTCGAAATATATCTTTTAGATAATTAAATTAGTAATCATTGTGTTAAAAAATAATTGCGATTGATTATTTTTTATATGCTCCATATGTCGATACATCTGTTCCAATACACCAGTTTGTTCCAGAGAAATAAGAAATAGGCGATATAACCTATTTGGTTTTAAAAATACTCCAGCAATTTTTTTAAGGTCTTTTTTGGCATCGGAAGTATTTTGGGCCCGCTCCTATTTATCTGATTGATAGTCAATTTAATTCAAATACATTTTTGTCGCTTGGGACAGGAAGTGAACCCCTGTCAGCTTAACATTGTGCCCAAAAATTGCTCGTGTGAAATAGGAATTATTCTTACACAAATTTTATTTTATTCTCTTTGATTTAACATTTTCACTCTAAACCTGACTCTAACCTATTATATTAAATAAATAAAGAATGTGGATTTCCCTCTAGTAACAAACAGACATTCCCTTTCGCTTAAAATGTAAAATAGAATAATAGCATATTGTTAAATTCGTAAAACAAAAGGTCCACAAAGGACCAATGAATGATAAACCTCTCTGGTTTTGTAATAATATAACACGCCGCCATGTAAATGTCACTTCATTTTCTTTCTCTCTAGCCATAGAATATAAATAAATGAATGGTTGTCAACTAGCGTTGCCACCTTGTGATAAAGGAAATATGATCGTCGGTTCCTAAAATTTGTACTTAAAAAATAGCCGAAGATATGGGAGAAAAAGAATAAAATAATATTTAAAACCAAAAAACAAAATAAATTTTTTGAATTGTGACCCGAGATTTATTTCAACTTTAATACAGCAGCCATTTTAAAACATTTGAGCAGAGAGCGTCATTTAAAGGCAGTGAGCATCATTTAATGCAACAGAGAAGAAAAAGAAAATTTAAAAAAAAGCAAACGTGGGACCCCCGGCAGAAACGAAGTTCCTCGAAATAAAGAGGAGAAGATGGGCGTGGCCTCGCCAATACCTCGGCTAATCTCGCCTTCCTCCGCCGTCGCTCGGGCGCTGAGAACGGTTTTTTGTTATGAACGCATTTTTGTTACTTTACATTTTCTCCCATTTCACTCTGCGTAAGCTGCGTTAAAGAACTTCTTCGTTCTAAAAATAGTTCAGCAACAAAGAAGGAAAAGAAAATTTAAAAAAAAGCAAACGTGTGGTGCCGTGGGACCCCCGGCAGGAATGAAGTTCCTCGAAATAAAGAGAAGGAGAAGATGGGCGCGGCCTCGCCAAGACTTCGGCTAATCTCGCCTTCCTCCGCCGTCGCTCGGGCGCTGAGAACGGTTTTTTGTTATGAACGCATTTTTGTTACTTTACATTTTCCCCCATTTCACTCTGCGTAAGCTGCGTTAAAGAACAAAAATAGTTTAAAATAATTCTATGCCTATTATAAGAAAAAAATTTAAAATTTTTTATTCAATTCATTTTTCCCCCCTCTCGGCCTACTGCGGCCATTTAGGGTTTTATTGTGCATAAGCCATCGATATACATTTTATTATACGGATAGCTACCGGGACGTTCCACTCTCCTCGCTTATCTCTGTTGTCTTGTCAGACCTAAATGCATTATTTGGATATATGATGGGGCCGAGAATATATCTAATCTTAAAGACATGGAATTTATTATAATAGAGACCCCATATGGGATAAGATGCTCTCTCTTGGAAACTTTCAATGGTAGGTCTATTTACTCAGAAATAAAAATATAAATTTCATTCTCTGCTATTCTGTTGTATTTTTGCATATTATGAAATTTTCTTCATCTTTATGTGATTTTTTATTACTTTCTCTTACCTCTATATATATATGTTAATATATATATAGAGAGAAAGTATTGGATTCATGTCAAAAATTCGATGTCGAGATTTTGATGGATATACACGTTTTGAGGTCCCCTGAATCAAAAAAAGTGGTTTTCGCGACATGGTCTGTCTGTGGGTGTGTATGTCTGTCTGTCTGTCTGTGAACAAAATATCTCAAGAACGAATAGAGCTGGGAGGTTGACATTTTATATTTAAGTTAGGCACCCCCATGGGACGTGACACGAAGCTTTTGAACAAAATCGGCCAAAGAGTACTAGTACTTTACTGATGCACTTTTTCAGTTTTTTTCGATTTTCCTAAAATTCGCTACAACGATTTTGTTTAAAATGCAAAAATAAATTATTTTTTAGATTCTCTTTAAAATGTATATTCTCATTTTGTCATTGAAATCTTCTGAAGACCACTTTACTCTTGTACTCCATAGAAAAGATAGGAGAAATAAATAGTTGGCATGGTAACAAAATATGTATATTTTGCCATACTTATAAATTTTACATCTTGAAATTCGAATGTACCGTACTGTCGGAAATTAAATACATGTCGACACTTTTATTTTAAATGTTTTGGGGTAAATATTTTTTAAAAAATCTAGTGTGACAAGCACAGTACACAACTTTCGATTACCTTCGGTAATCGAAAGTTGTGTGCTGTGCCTGTTACCTTCGGTAATCGAAAGTTGTGTGTTGTGCGCCAGTCACACCAGATTTTTTAAATATTGATTATTTATCTCCATCTAAAGCATTTTAAAATATTCATATCCAGATGCTTCTGACGTAATTTTATTTAATTAAATAAAATAATATTCAACTATAGAATTTCTTCCAAAGTTCTCAGACCATACCACGGGCTGTCTGTTATTCAATTAAAATATTTACCTTTTTTTTCTTCTTCTTCTTCTTCTTCTTCAACAATTTGAAGCAGAACTTGTTAATTACCTGAAACAAAAAGAAAAAAAATTTCCTTCGAGTGTCTCGTAGTCCTTAAAGTTAGTCTTAAGAGTTTAACAACAACAACAACAACAACAGTTCATTCAGCTGATTTATCTCTCTAATCAAAGGATTTATTGAAGCACTCGCTCACTTGATAAAAGCACTTAATTGTTAAAGGGGTTGATGCCTACTTGTTTAAGAATTTATCAATGTCTATTTTAATTTATAATCCAATTTTAATAATAAATAGTTGCGAGGTTTTTTTTTTTTTTTTTTACAAAATTCTACTTCTCTTTTTTAGTTTTACTGGCCGCCTTAAACGGGCCCCGCGCCTAAGAGCGACATCTATGAATATCGATTGATGCCATAAATATACTTTTTGAGAATACTAACATTTTTCAGTTGTTTTTTCTTCGATTTCTCAAAATTCGCTTCAACGATTTTGATTGAAATTCAAAAATCAATTATATTTTAGATGCTCTTTAAAAAGTATATTCTCATTTTGTCATTGAAATCTTATGAAGACCACTTTTACCCTTGTACTTCATAGGAAAGATAAGAGAAATGGTTGCCATGGTAACAAAATATAAGTATTTTTCCATACCTATAAATTTTACATCTTGAATTCAAATGTACAGTACTGTCGGAGCCTAAATATATGTAGACACAAAAAATCTGGTTTGACAAGCACAGTACAGAACTTTCGATTACCGAAGTAAGAGAAAGTTGTGTGCTGTGCGACCAGTCACAATTTTTTTGCTTTAGATTCATTAAAATCATTACGATACGAGAAATGCCATCATGAGAACGTCATCTCATTTTTTCACCTCTCCCTATGTGGTTTGTTGATTGAAATGATTTGATCAAAATAACATTTGCGAGAGATAAAACCAATTTCTCTCTTATGCTTCGAATTTCCCAATAAAAAAAAAAAAAAAAAAAAAAAAAAAACGGAAAATCAATTTTAGTTCTTGAAAATATATTTTTTGTTAAAATTCAAATTAGAGATGTTAGAGCGGGCGCTGGAGGTAGTTGAGTATGCAAAATTTGAGGACCGAATTCTGACAATGGATTTGGGCTAAGAATAGCTCCCAGAATAAGGATCCGGATCTTGCCGGGCCAATTTTTGGTCCAATTTTTTTTTTACCCCCACCCCATAGGAAATCAATGGAGTGCATGCTAAGATGATGTGAAGATTTGCAATTATGGTCAAATTCGAGTACTTAAAACCTCAAACAATGAAAAAACTGACTTGTCAGCAACTGAGGGGATCCTCTAGAGTCCCCTGAGAAGTACTATCTTGCCACCAGCTGCGGTGGTCCTCTCTAACCCCTTCATCTCTTTTCTCTCTCTTTGTTATAAATTTAAATATACGGCTTTAACACCAAGCCAAATTGTGGGGACCGGCAATTATGTTCATAATCCACTACCTGGTATCCCAATCAATGAAAAATACTATCTTGCCGCCAGCTGCGGTGGTCCCCTCTAACCCCTTCACCTCTTTTATCTCTCTCTTTGTTATAAATTTAAATATACGGCTTTAACACCATGCCAAATTGTGGGGACCGGCAATTATGTTCATAATCCACTAGCTGGTATCCCAATCAATGAAAAATACTATCTTGCCGCCAACTGCGGTGGTCCCCTCTAACCCCTTCACCTCTTTTATCTCTCTCTTTGTTATAAATTTAAATATACGGCTTTAACACCATGCCAAATTGTGGGGACCAGCAATTATGTTCATAATCCACTAGCTGGTATCCCAATCAATGAAAAATACTATCTTGCCGCCAACTGCGGTGGTCCCCTTTAACCCCTTCACCTCTTTTCTCTCTCTTTATTATACATTTAGATGTACTGTCTTAGAACCATGCCAAATTGTGGGGACCGGCAATTATGCTCATAATCTACTACCTGGTGTATTTATAATAAAGGGAGATAAAAGAGGTGAAGAGGTTAGAGGGGACCACCACAACTGGTGGCAAGATAGTATTTTTCATTGATTGGAGCACCAGGTAGTGGATTATGAGCATAATTGCCGGTCCCCACAATTTGGCATGATGTTAAGGCCGTATATTTAAATTTATAACAGAGAGAGATAAAAGACGTGAAGGGGTTAAAGGGGACCACCGCAGTTGGCGGCAAGATAGTATTTTTCATTGGTTGGGATACCAGCTAGTGGATTATGAGCATAATTGCCGGTCCCCACAATTTGGCATGATGTTAAAGCCGTATATTTAAATTTATAACAAAGAGAGAGATAAAAGAGGTGAAGGGGTTAGAGGGGACCACCGCAGCTGGCGGCAAGATAGTATTTTTCATTTGTTGGGATACCAGGTAGTGGATTATGAACATAATTGCCGGTCCCCACAATTTGGCATGATGTTAAAGCCGTATATTTAAATTTATAACAAAGAGAGAGATAAAAGAGGTGAAGGGGTTAGAGGGGACCACCGCAGCTGGCGGCAAGATAGTATTTTTCATTGATTGGGATACCAGGTAGTGGATTATGAACATAATTGCCGGTCCCCACAATTTGGCTTGGTGTTAAAGCCGTATATTTAAATTTATAACAAAGAGAGAGAAAAGAGATGAAGGGGTTAGAGAGGACCACCGCAGCTGGTGGCAAGATAGTACTTCTCAGGGGACTCTAGAGGATCCCCTCAGTTGCTGACAAGTCAGTTTTTTCATTGTTTGAGGTTTTAAGTACTCGAATTTGACCATAATTGCAAATCTTCACATCATCTTAGCATGCACTCCATTGATTTCCTATGGGGTGGGGGTAAAAAAAAAATTGGACCAAAAATTGGCCCGGCAAGATCCGGATCCTTATTCTGGGAGCTATTCTTAGCCCAAATCCATTGTCAGAATTCGGTCCTCAAATTTTGCATACTCAACTGCCTCCAGCGCCTGGTCTATGTAGCAATTTTTTTTTTTTTTCAATAATTCAAAAGTAAATTAGATGTGTACTTGACAGACTTTATATTGCAATGGAAAGGAAATAAAATGATCGTCATTCTATTTTTTTTTTTTTTTTTTTTTGTCAAATTGATTGCATAAAGTTATTTAAGTTTTTTTTTACTTTCTCTTACCTCTATATATATGTTAATATATATAGAGAGAGAAAGTATTGGATTCATGTCAAAAATTCGATGTCGAGATTTTGATGGATATACACGTTTTGAGCTCCCCTGAATCCAAAAAAGTGGTTTTCGCGACATGGTCTGTCTGTGTGTGTGTATGTCTGTCTGTCTGTCTGTCTGTGAACAAAATATCTCAAGAACGAAAAGAGCTAGGAGGTTGAAATTTTATATTTAAGTTAGGCACCCCCATGGGACGTGACATGAAGCTTTTGAACAAAATCGACCAAAGAGTACTAGTACTTTACTGATGCACTTTTTCAGTTTTTTTCGATTTTCTCTAAATTTGCTCCGATTTTTTTTTAAATTCAAAAATCAATTATTTTTTAGATTCTCAATAAAATGTATATTATCATTTTGTGATTGAAATCTTCTGAAGACCACTTTACTCTTGTATTCCATAGAAAAGATAGGAGAAATGATTGCCATGGTAACAAAATATAAATATTTTGCCATACTTATAAATTTTACATCTTGAAAATCGAATGAACCGTACTGTCGGAAACTAAATAACTGTCGACACAAAAAATCTGGTGTGGCAGGCACAGTACACAACTTTCGATTACCGGAGGTAAGAGAAAGTTGTGTGCTGTGCGCCAGTCACACCAGATTTTTTTTTTAAACACTCGCACTTTTTTCTCATTCACACTCACATTCACATACACATATACACAGTCTTTTCGGAAACTTAGGCCATTTAAGACTTTAAACAATACTCGTATGTTTAAATATATCTATTTGGGGTCCAGGCATTCTTATTTGGTATCCAAATGGCTTAATTAAAATCATCGGACTGCCTGGGGTCCGAACCCACGATTTTTATGTATATGAGGTTAGCACGCTAACGAATAAGAGAAAGTAATACTAAGAAAAAAAAGTATTAATGGGTAAGATAAGGCAAGCATTAAAATATTTTTTAAAATCTGGTGTGACTGTCGCACCAGATTTTTTGTGTCGACATATATTTAGTTTTCGACAGTAGGGTACGATTGAATTCAAGATGTAAAATTTATAAGTATGGAAAAATATTTATATTTTGTTATCATGGCAACCATTTCTCCTGTCTCTCCTATGAAGTTTGAGTAAAGTGGTCTTCAGAAGATTTCAATAGCAAATAGAGAATATATATTTCAAAGACCATCTAAAAAATAATTGATTTATGAATTTTAAACAAAATCGTTGTAGCGAATTTTGGGAAAATCAAAAAAAACAAAAAAACTGAAAAAGTGCATCAGTAAAGTACTAGTACTCTTTGGTCGATCTTGTTCAAAAGCTTCGTGTCACGTCCCAGGGGAGTGCCTAACCTAAATATAAAATTTCAACTTCCTAGCTCATTTCGTTCTTGAGATATCTTGTTCACAGACACACAGACAGACCATGTCGCGAAAAACCACTATTCAAAGAACCTCAAAACGTGTGATCTACCAAAATCTCGACATCGAATTTTTGACATGAATCCAATAGTTTCTCTCTCTATATATTAACATACAGTATATAGAGCTAAGAGAAAATAAAATATAGGGAGTTAGGCAACCAGTATCGTAACGAATGCAAGGACAAAGAAGAAAAAGAAACTCTTCCTCCTTCACTCCCACTTGTGCCCACGCAGCGACATATCATATTTTTCTATTAGACCAGAAGTAGTAGGCGGAGCTTTACTACTCTACTCCCTTTCCATATTCCTTTTTCTGGTGTATTCAAAGGAGGAGCTAAACCTCCGCTTACTTCTTTCCTTTCTCATCCCATACATATCTGGTTGCCTAACTCCTAGGCCTTCACTTGATTAAAAATCTGGTGTGACTGGGGGCCCACAGTACACAACTTTTTCTTACCTTCAGTAATCGAAAGTTGTACTTGTCACACCAGATATTTTTGTGTCGAGATGTATTTAGTTTCCGAGAGTACGGTACATTCCATTTCCAAGATGTAATTTTTTTTTTTTTTTTTTCTTAAAAAAACATTCACACTTTTTTCTCATTCACACTTACACTCACACACACATTCACATAGTCTTTTCGGCAACTCAGCCATTTAAGACTTTAGACGATAACCGTTGTAAGTAATATATATACATATATATATATGGGTCGTTTTGATAACTTACCTACCCCAACATTAAAATAGCCTCCCTATGGGGAAATACATGGTGTGTGTCCTTCAGCATTAAAATAGCTGACCCATTGGGGGTTCAGGCATTTCTATTTAAGCCGTCTGGTATCCAAATGGCTTAAATAAAATCATCGGACTGCCTGGGTCCGAACCCGCGACGTTTGGTATAGGAGGTAGGCACGCTACCTACTACGCCAAACCCGGGGGCGATGTAAAATTTATAAGTATGGGAAAATATTTATATTTTGTTACCATGGCAACCATTTCTCCTATCTTTTCTATGGAGTACAAGAGTAAAGTGGCCCCCGGGTGTGGCGTATTAGGTAGAGTGCCTACCTCCTATACCAAACGTCGCGGGTTCGGACCCAGGCAGTCCGATGATTTTATTTAAGCCATTTGGATACCAGATGGCTTAAATAGAAATGCCTGAACCCACAATATATAATATATATTACAACGGTTATCGTCTAAAGTCTTAAATGGCCTGAGTTGCCGAAAAGACTGTGTGAATGTGTGTGTGAGTGTGAGTGTGAATGAGAAAAAAGTGTGAATGTTTAAAAAAAAAAAAGAGTAAAGTGGCCTTCAAAAGATTTCAATGGCATAATGAGAAAATACATTTTAAAGAGCATCTAAAAAATAATTGATTTTTGAATTTTAATCAAAATCGTGGGAGCGAATTTTGGGAAAATCGAAAAAATCTGAAAAAATTCATCAGTACAATCCTAGTAATTTTTGGCCGATTTTGTCCAAAAGCTTCGTGTCACGTACCATGGGGGTACCTAACACATATGGTGAGCTGAAGCTTGAAATACAGCCATCATTTCAGACAACAAAATAATTGTTGTATTTATTTAGGCACGAAAGATTTTTTACAACCTTTGTCCCTTGAATGGGTGAAGTATAAGCCCCGAAATGTTGGCATGGGAAATAAATAATTTTGGGCCGAATAAAGTCTATTTTCTTCACCTTCCTGTAAATTAGACGGCCTTCCTCCATACGATTATAAATAAAATTAAATGCCCGCTGACTAACGAGAAAACCAAAAAGGGAAAGGACTCACTTAGACAGAGATCCAACTCGAACGAGGGCGTATCAAGCTAGTAGAATCTTTTGATCAAAATCGTTAAAGATAAACTTAAGTTTGTTGCGTATTGTATTCTAGTAAAAGGGATTTTTTTTAACACACACTTTTTTCTCATTCACACTCACACACACATACACATTCACACATCCATTTGGTATCCAAATGGCTTAAATAAAATCATTGAACTGCCTGGGATACGAACTCGCGACCTTTGGAATACAACATGCTAACCCCTACTCCTAGCCCGAGGGCTAAAATGGATTTAAATTAACATTTTTTTGTTTTCATTTTCTAAAAATATTAGTCTTTTTTTTTTATAAATTATCATTAAAAATAAAACTTTTTTCTTATAAGATTTCCGAGGTTCATTAATCTTCTTTAATCTCTTTCCTCACCTCCTCTAGCTTTTTTCTTTCCCACTGGGTCTTTGAGGCTTTTTTAGATTAGAAGAAAAAGAAAGTAAAAAAAACGGAAGAGAATTTATATTAAAGTTGGTAATTTATTATATTTCGCTTACAAAATGCGCTATTAGGAATAAATTTTTATTTGTTTATCTAACATTTAATTCATTAGTTCAGAGGCTAAATTATCAAATCTCTAAATCAAATGACTGATTGAAAAATGAATTTCAACGTTCACATTGGCAGTCAGAAAGGCTTCATTAGCCATTCTCAACATTGTTGACTTTAGAGATCAATATCCGAGATTTGTCCTCGAGAACTTTTAAACAAATAGCGGGCTGCTTCTCCTCATAAATGTCAATAAAAAGATACCCACCATAGGCCTACGCAATATTTGGAAATCGAAATGAATCTTCTTCTTTCTCGCTTCTTAGAAAAAATTTAAGAAATTGATTGATATTTCGCGACATACAAATCACAAAACAGCAAAGGCCCCAAATTAGATCTCTGGGGAAAGGGGATGTGAAAAATCACCTACATCATTAAACAACACCATCAATTTCTTATTACTAAGGTAGCTCTTTTAAATTTTCCTTTAATGGTGTTGCTGAACTTGGTTTATTTGAGCAAGAAGAAAAAACGCTAAATTTTCAGCAATTTTTTTATTAGTTTATATAATTTATATTTCCAAATATTTCGGAGACCTATCGGCACTCCTTCAGTGGATCTAGAATAAAACAAAAAGGAGACATTCGTGAGAAGAAGGTGGTGGGTCATATAATGTTTCGAGAAAATTTTTTGAAAATACATACTTCACCTCATTCCCCACATATGCCCCTTATAATTAAAACGCATGGAAGCGACCATGTTATTTGTCTGACAATTATTAATCATTTTATTTAATTAAAAGGAATTTGGAAATATATAATGCTGATTTAGAAAAATTGTCACACAAGGAAAATATTTTTTTTTTCCACTTCTTGAAGAAGGAGTGCCGATAGGTTTCCGAAATATTTGGAAATATTACCTTATAAACTAATAAAAAATTGCTTCCTTAAAAAAAGCTCTTTTAAGTGTTCACAAATGGAAGAAAGAAACCATATGAAAGCATCTTATATAATAAGATCTCATAAATGACTCGATCAAAGACTTAGCAAAATCGGTTATTATAACTTTCAAAATATTTGAGTTATTATGCAAATATAGTTCTTCCATAAAGCCCAGTTATGATGAAGATCGAAACGCCGAAATTTTTTTTTGGAGGCATGTGGGTGCGATTAAGGATCTGAAGTTTCAAAACACCTCGGGTTCAAGTCCAGCTTAACGCAAATAATTCTAAAATTACCGATGTCTCCTCTTGGGTAGGAAAGTGGAAGAAAATCTCACCCCAAGACTCAATTCGAGGTGGCTCAAGTGCCTTAAAAATGGGGATTGGTTAATCCAGGACCGGCCGAAAGGTGTGGGCCACGTGGCTGGGAAGGAGCAATACCTCAAAAAATGCAAGCCGAAATTTATGTACTCCACTCACTGTTTAATAAAATATAAATAATACTTGAATATTTATTATATAATTCCCGACCCATGCGGCGAAAATTTATTTAAATTGAATTGGCTACCAATCAATTTAAATAAATCATGGCCAATCAGATGCCGAAAAAAACGTTAAATAAATATAAAAATATTTATAATTTTATAAAAGGCGTTAGATATTTTAATGAAGTTTGTTCTGATAATTTTATTTAAAAAAAATGTTTATTTACTGCTTGTTTTATTATTTTAGAACGATGTATATTTTGCAAGTGGTTATTGTTTTAATTGCCGACTGAGAGTGAGGGAGAGGAAAGAACAGATGTTACAGTTTAGAAAGGTCAGCTAGTTTTCTTCTTTAAATCCTAAGGGAACTCCACTAAATCCCATTAAACTCTCTGGAATAACAATCAACTTGGAACGGAACAATACGACTCAGAGTAGCCGAAATATAATTAACTTTATAGAGACCTATGGTAAAGCATTAGCTTCTGGTGCCGAAAGTTCGCATCCCGTCCCAGGCGAAAAAAATTATTTCAATTTAATTGGATACCAGTTAAATTGAAATAAATAGGGACGACTTCTAAATGATCAGCCTCAGATGCCGAAAAAGACCTTAAAATAAAAAAAAATTTTAATAAATTTATTTATTATCAACTTTTAGTCTAAAACCACGCGATTTTTTATTTCAAAAATGCCAAAGGAAACTTTAAAAAAATTAAAAAAAAAAAAAGGAGTGCTTGCCGCAGATAGGTGAGTTGAGGTTAGTTTAGTTTAGGGTTGTGTTGGTGGTTGGGCCGTCGTCGTCGCCGGGTATCGATCTCGGACTGCCTGGCGCCGCCGGGGAGGTCAGACAGGGTCACGTGGTCACACATACACATATATTCAATAAATTTACAATTCTCTTTTTAAGTCGAATTCCAATTCCACGCCTTTTTTTCTCTCTTTCTCTCTTCAATCTTACCATTATCAAAGTGTTAAACTATTAAAAAAAAGATGAATAATTATAACTCAAGAATTAGCCTAATCAATAATCAAATAACAATCGTTGCGGTTAAGTGATGTCAAGCGCGAAAGCTCGGGATTGGTGATTCCGAACAATTAGCGTGTGGAACGTCCCCCGGTGGCTATCGATATTATGTATTTTAAAAATATATTAATAAATAAACACCCCAAATGGCCTCTTAGGCCGAAAAGGGTTTAAAAAAAATTTATTTTAATTTAATTATTTTTATTAAATTATTTAATTACTAGATAATAAATTAAAAATAAAATAAATTATCGAATTCAAATAGTTCCAATCAGCATAATCTTTTTATTTCCAAGTTAGATTTTTATATTAAAGTATTTAAACTTATTTAAAACTAAAAATAATAATTTACAGTGTTTGTTACATGTGCGACTTTTCGGGCCCCCCGCAGGTAATCCATGGACCCCAAGGGGGGCCGCGTTCCTCTACTTTAAGAAGCACTGCCCTAGACTATAATATAGAGCAGAATATTTTTTTAATTTTATGCCAATATGAATTAAAAAAAAATTCAATTAACGTCGGGATTTTCTTTTTTTAATGATGTTTGACATTTAGCTTGGCTTTATTGTAAATTTAAATTTTTTTTTTTTTTTGTCTACGTATTCTATTCAATTTTTTTTTTAAATATCAAACTGAATAGATCAATAACGAAAGAAGAAATTGGCATTAAAAAAAAAAAAAAATTAAAATGATAATCAATCAAATAGCGTCGTACACATTGAAGGGATTTATTCATTAAATCTCATGTCTCTGGTTTTGGCAATCGACATCAACATATTAATCGACAACAACAGAGAGAGAGAGAGAGAATTAATCCATTCATTTATCAGAGTGTACTAATATTTAAACAATAATATGTTACGGATACACGTAAATAAGTTTAAATGCTAATGGGTTCATGTGTCATGTTTAGATTTTAGTCATTAATTGTATTTATTAATAAAATGTTTGACCTGCATTTGAACCCAGAATAATTTATTTTCTAAATAAAATTTATTTAATTCATTAATTAAATTTTATTTTTATAAATGGGCTAATTAAAATTTTGTAAAGAAACTCTGTTCATATATGAATTTTTCTAAGGATAAAATTTTGTATATTTTGTAATAAATGACTGTGGATGACTTCCCTCACCCTGAATCCCCGCCAGCTGGCTCGGGCTCGCCTGCGGCTGACCGTCGCCTTTTTTCTTATTTTATTATTTTTTTTTTAACACACTTCTCTCATTCACCCTCACTCTTACACACATATTCACACTGCCTTTTCGGCAACTTAAGTCATATAAGACTTTTACGATAACCTTATTATTTATAATATCTATTGGGGGTCCAGTCATTTAATTATTTAAGCCATTTGGTGTCCAAATGGCGTTTCAAAATTCAAACGGCAAGTTCACAAACAGAGTGAGACAAACAGTCGGATATTAGCGAATTATATAAATAGATGTCTGAAATTAACCCTACTGTTTATCAATTTATTAATAAAAATAAATAATTTTTAAATTAAGTTGTATGCAGGGTATGTGAGATTGGTGTCTGGAGGAGCGTTTGTCGAATACCTTTACACTTTTATTCTAAGCAAAGGTTTCGGTAACCATAACGGTTGCCATCTTTAGTGCTAATAAAAGCTACAATTAAATTTTTAAGAAGAACGTTTAACAAGTTTTACAAAGCATTTAACAGCGCGTTTAACAAATTTTAATTGTAGCTTTCATTGGCACTGAAGATGGCAGCTGTTATGGTTGTCGAAACGTCTGCTTAGAATAGAAGTATAAAGGTGTTCGACAATCGCTGGTTTTATTCCTCCCGACTCCAATAAATGAATTTTTTTTTTTTTTTGTTTAAAGAATATAAATTTTATTTGCGGAGTCGATTGTAATCTGTTAATGAGAGGATTAAAGAATCTCGTTATCAAAGGAATGGCAAAACAAGAAAGAGTAATTTGTTAAATGACATGAAATTACAACAACATCAAAGCAAAAAGACTAAACTAAATGTTGATTGCGATTATATTTATTAATAATGAGGGATTTCATCCCCCCCCCCCCCCCCCCCCCCCCCTTCTTTCCCCACCCCCCCCCCCTCTTTCTCCTGCGGAATAACCTTTTTCGGTCCCCGGCCCTTATACCTTTCTATACTTTGAGGATAATATAATCAAACCAGACAATTTTTTTGTTAAAGGATTTAAAAGAAAAGGCTATTTTAATTAATTAAAATAAATTAATTAAAAATAATTAGTTCTGTTTTTTTTTTTTTATTTTTTTTTATTGAGGGTTGGCCTCTTTGTCATTTCTTTAAAATAAATTCACTTTTAACACTCACACTTTTTTTTTCCCATTCACCCTCCAATTCACACACACATACACACAGTTTTTCGATATATTTTGGGGTCCAGGCATTTTTATTTAAGCCATTTGGTATTCAAATGGATTAAATAAAATCATCGGACTGCCTGGGATCCGAACCCTCGACCCTTGGTATACAAGGCGCTACCAAGTACGCCAAGCCAGAAGGCAATATATATATTTATTTTCATTTAATTTATTAATAATGGTATCTAAATCAATTTTAATTAAAAAAATGTTATTGATTATTAAAAAAAAAATCTAACTATTTGACAAGATTAATGAAAAATGCTCACGACAAATTTATTGATTACAGACCCCTAATGCCAACCTTCTCTACTTGACCCAAGGTCAGTTTTTTTTTTTTTAATTAGGTCATTGGACTTAGCTCGAAGGTCTGTTTAAGGATTAAAAAAGAAATTGGAGAAATGTTTTGGCTCTTTTCCATAAATGGAGTTGTCTTGTTGGTGTCTTGAGATGTGGAAAGATCATTTTGGAAGTTAAAATTAACTTTAACAGTCAATAGATGTAGCTTTACTGTAAAGAATTTAGAAATGTGTTTGGTTATACAGAGCAATAATTTTTAAAATAAAATATTGGCTATTTCTTCTTTTACCCGTTCCTTGAGTCCTTTGAGTTTAAACCTATCAACACTAGATATTATGGCTTTATAATGCATATTTGAAGTGCATATTTACTTTTAAAAGGCATATTTCGGCCTTTTTAAATACATATTTTGTAGTTTTGTAGTGCATATCGATCCGAGCCCTACTCATGACCTACTTGAAAAAAAAATTCCGTTTATATACTTCAGATGTATCACATACCAAACTCAATTATGCTTCATGCTCAAACGCCACTTCCAGGTTCTTATGTTGGGAGAGGGAGGTTCCTTACCTCTCTTATAAATATTTAACTATGTTTATAAATTTTTCTCTTGAAATCTATTAAACACAAAAAATCTGATGCGATAAGCACAGAATACAACTTTCCATTACCGAAGATAAGAGAAAGTTGTATGTTGTGCGACAAGTCACACCAGATTTTTTCCATTCTATTATGTGATATTTCATTTATCCCAGGGGAGTAGCGAATTAAAAAAAAAAAAGTGGGGACATTAAGTAAGTGTGTTGTGAAGCATGAATGATAGGCAAATGATAATTAGTGAGTTGAATTTCCACTCTTTTGGTCACTCTCCCAAACGGAAACGATTATCCATTTACAACTACAACAAAAACAACAACGGCCAAAGATTCTCCTCTCTCTCTCTCTCAGTCCCTCTTTTCTATGAAATGCCAAAGTCTATTATCAGAAAACGATAAACCTCGAAAGAGGAAAGTTTGAAATCTCACAGTAGAATTTATTTCCAGATTTCATCTTTCCCTGATTATTATATATAATACATATATTAGTAAAAAGGAAAGCATTATCATAGTTTCATGTTTCTAATTATAGATGTATAAAATGTTAAAAAAAAAAAGAAGAGAAATAATGAAGCATGAAAGAATGAAAACAAATATCAATTTCAGAAAAAGAAAATGTCAGAAAAAATATTTTATTTTTAAGGTTTGTTTACCACACAACAAAGAAATAAAAGATCCTTTTCTCTTATTCTTCTTCTTCGTTAAGTGCTTATTTTCTTTTTTTATTTTATTTAACCGATGAAAAGAAAATAAATATCTGTCTTTTAACAAGAGTTTAGTTGATCGCCTGCCTGCCTCAACACTTGAATAAAAGAGCAAATTCCCTCTAAGTGGGTGTTTGAAAATAAATAAAAACCAACATATACATTTACAAAATAATACCTTTTTACTTTCTCATATAGCTATATATATATATAATATATATATAGCCCTCCTGTAAATTGAATCTTCCAACCAACCGTTCCCACCGAGTTCACATCCTGTCCCGTTTATTTAAATTGAATTGGCTACCAATCAATTTAAATAAATAGGGATGGGGTCTAAATGGCCTCCGATGCCGAAAAAAACCTTAAATATATATTCATATAATTCACTCGATTGGGTAACCATTGTCAATCATTGTATGCCAGTTTAACAATATACATGTTCAATTGTCAACAATTTAAAACATATGCGTTACAAAGATGGCGGTGTTTATGATCTCATCAACCACAGACTAAAAGCTCTCCAGAAGCAGGATTTGTTTTTTTTATGCCTGATTGTCTCATTTAGAAAGCTTCAACGTAAAGTTTATTATGCTTTTGCGACGACAGAGAAGACAATTTGAACAGCTGAACGAGTTTGAGAGGCCGTATCATAGCTCACAATGGGTTGATAAAAGTTCCTACACACGATATGCAGACCACCAACAACAACAAACATGAATGATCAAAGGATTATCAGGCAGGCGCAAACCAATCCATCTGGTACAGTTGCGAAAATTCAGCGAGTAGTCAACCCTGCTCTGCAGCATCCTATTAGTGTCAGCAACATAAGCAGACGGCTACATGCAGTTGGATTGCACGCACCAAGGTCATTACGGCAACTACCCACAGCAACGTCAAGTGAGACTACAATGGGGCCATAAAAGAGCATGTAGCCCTCTGTTTATGTTACTGGCACTAACAGGATGCTGCAGAGCAGGGTTGACTACTCGCTGAATTTTCGCAACTGTACCAGATGGATTGGTTTGCGCGCCTGCCTGATAATCCTTTGATCATTCATGTTTGTTGTTGTTGGTGGTCTGCATATCTTGTGTAGGAACTCTTATCAACCCATTGTGGCCAACACAGTGCGGTTGTAAAGTCGGACGGCTAATGTGGGGAGCTATCTAATGAAATGACCATCCACCTTCATGTAGCGCTATGATTCGACCCCTCTCAAATTCGCTCAGCTGTTCAAATTGTCTTCTCTGTCGTCGCACAATTTAAAATGACGAATTTAGTTTTGAAAGATTAAAAGATTATCGAATGAGCCCAAGTTCACTTTTTTAATCACTTTTTGGCTTCAGTATGGTTTTTAAAATTAAAAAAAAATAAAAATACGAATTTTTAAAATAAATTAAGCAAAATATCTTAAGCTTACTGATGAAATACGTATCTCGTCAATTACGGGCCTCAGAACACGTTATTTATTAAATTAGTTAAAGATAAATGACTATTGTAACTTCCGTCTGTTAATCAATTAATTAAACATAATAAGAAAGTCCTTCCTCTCGTCTTGGTTGGTCATTTGTCAAAGTGTACAAATACAAACAAAAACCCAAGTAGCCAAAGTTCTTGAGTGAAGGAGAAGTGGAGAGAGATGGCAAGAAACAGGATGAAAGATATAGATGGATCCTCTAACTTTGTATTATTATTAATTAAATTAGTTTTCTTCATTTCACAAAAAAAAAATAAGAAAATTTATTTCAGTTGGACAAATTTTACCAACATATGACAAATTATTCTATAATTCTTTTATTAATACTTAAAGATCGTATTTCGAAATGAAATTTTACCTACATCAAGGACCCATTTAATCGTTAAATTCGCTTCTTGCTCTTGGGTGATAAATCTAGTTCGAAAATATTCAAATTAATTATTATTATAAAAAATGAGGTCAAGGTAAAAGTCGCAAAGGGTCTAATAATACTAAGGAAGGAAATGAGAGAGGAAAAAAGTTGGGTATTATCATCATAATCATTAAAAAAGAGGCATTTTTTCTTCTTTCCTCCTTGGACATCGCCCCTTCATCAACCAACTTCGTCGACAAAAATGTTAAATAACCATGCGCAAGATGCGCGGAACTCCAATTTATTGAATCAAATACACAACAAGTTTACAACTCAAAAACAAAAACAACAAACAAAAGCATTAGCTTACAGAATCTAAGGAAAGAGAGACTGAATGAGGGCTGCTGCTGCTGAGGGAGTGCTAGATGCTACCTATGGGGCAGCTAAGTCACAACTGACTGAAAAAGGGACTTGATATATAATAAATAAAAAAAATCCTTTAACGGTCAACGTCTTTTAATTTTAAAAGGGTCATTTATATAGAGAGTAACTAATGAAGTTATTTGATTTCTCAATATTGGCATCTTTGAGTGCCGGAAGCCATGTATTAATATTTAAAATAAAAATTCAATCAATTTGTTAAGTCAAATGGTCTCATCATAAATATTAAAATGAGCAGCTGAAATGACTTGAAATAAAAAATAAAATAATAATAATAATAATTGAGTTAGAAATATGAGGTTATGGTAAAAGTCGCGAAGGGTCTAATAATAGTCAAGTCAAGAAGGAAATAAGAGAGGAAAAAAGAAGATGGATGACTCTTATCATCATTAAAATACTTTATATAGTCTATTATAAATAAAAAAAACTTCCTTTACTGGTCAACGTCTTTTAATTTTAAAACGGTCATTTATATAGAGAGTGTAGTCTGTTAATTAATGGTAATTAATAAAGTTATTTGTTTCTAATTTTCTCAACATTGCCATCTGAGAACCGGAAGCCATGTATTTAAAATGAAAATACAATAAATATGTTGAGGTAAATTGTCTCAGCAGGTGAAATAACTTAAAAAAAAAAAAATAATTGAGCTAGAATTAAATATTGTTAAGAAAAGATATATAGATAATCGTAAAGGCTATATGGCCTAAGAAGCCGAAAAGTCTAAAAAAAATTATGAATTTGACTCTAGTGGTTGTTTGTCCACCATATTGTTTTTTTTCTTAAACTACAGTATATAACCTAAAAATTAGGTTACCCATTTTTTTGTTATTTTTAAACAGAATCTTTTTATTTTTAAACTAATATTTGTTTCTTCTATATATATGAAATTAAAAGGAAAATATTTTTTCAAGAATAAGATAGAAAAATTGGGTAAATATCAAAGGAATCAATATAGCTGTTAAAAGCTAGACGTTGTCGTAGAGTGTGAGTGGAGAATTGATTCTTTATTTCTTTCTTTCTCTAAAAGCCTTTAACTTGAGGCGTCATTTGATAATCTAAAAATGAAGAATTCGAAAATCTGCTGTTGCCATATATTGATTATAAAGCTTTGATGTTATTTTTCAACCTACCCTTTTATACCTAAAATTTTAATAATATAAAGAATATGTATGATGTGGTCAGATATTTAACCTCATTGGTAGTTAAACATTTTCCCCATCTTACGTTACTGTAAATACCAGTAAAAATGCCAGTAAAAATCTTAATTTTATAATTGAAGATGGAATAAGGTTAAAATTTTGTTAGTTTTTTTTAAATTAAAATATATTTCTTAAATATAATGGACCATGAACTCTTGGTAGATAGATATATCCTTTTATTTGTTAGTTATATGTTATGTTAAAAAATTTGTCGGGGTGATATTAACTACTAAAGTCGAATAAAAAAAAATGGGAAATAATTTTTTCAAAGGCTTAAAAGAGAAAGAAGACAAATGGATGTGTTTGGTTCGTTTTGGCATATAATAATATCATAATGTACGTAGGATGAGAAGAAAGAAATTGATTGTGCGGACTTGTTTTCCGCTTAAACGAACGAGAACTGAGTCAATCGAGTGAATGAAGATCCTTCTCTACTCTTTTGTTATTTATCATCTTGTTACATAGTAGTTCGTATAATAAAAAGAGGCGAACCACCTCAATTTGTCTTCTTCTTTCAGGAATTACTTTTGACGCTTTTTTTATTATTGATATTATTCATTTTTTTTTTGTACTTGACTGCAGGGTCATTTTCCCTCTTAAAAAATTACAAAAATAAGATTATACATTAAAAAACATGTTTTACATATAGGATTATAATTATTTTAATATTTATCTACTGTATTTCTAAAAGTCATTGGGTTTCTTGATGAAATGATGTTACTCTCCAATTCTGAATCTTCTTCAGATATTTGTTGAGACATCTCGATATTTGGAGAAATTCGATTTAACGTTGCTATTTTATTTATTAAAATGTTTAATGTATTTTTAATGTCTTCCAATTATTAGATCACCAGAGGTGCTGACGTTAAGTTAAGGTTATTTGGGTTACTGGGCTTTTCAAAGTAAATTTTAGGAGGTTGCTGCACTTTTCTTTTATTTGACAACTGAGTATTAGTGCTTTTTTGCCTGGTGAGATATTGTGGATGAAGAATTACTTTTACCTGGTTGCCATGAAGAATTCTGCCTTTCTATCTGTAGACTTGCAATTTCAGCATACGTTTTTCCAAATGGAGATACTATTGTTGAAGCTTCTAGGAAAGAAACGTTTTCGTTGGCCGTAGTGCTTTTAATATTTTGTTGATAAGTATAAAATATGGACACTCTTGTAAATTAGTCGATCTTTGTAGCCCTTACAGTAGATACAATAAGACTTATTTGTGCACTCTCCAGAAAAGTGGTCAATTAACCCGCAATTTTCAAATTTTGGGTGATTTGCTCTGCAATACTTTTATTTCCGTAGGAAAGGCATTTTCCTAAGTTACTTTTTTTATGTATTGATCAACTGTGCACAAAACATTAAAAACTCGAATATCTTTCGGCAACATCTGACCTCTGAAGGAAACAATAACAACTGGTGTACAACAGTAAAATACTAGAACTCGAGGTTTTCCGAAGATGAGACCTAGCGCAATTTATTTTCTATACCGGAAATAGGAAATATTTAAAATTTGAAAGAAATCGTTGGAGGAAATTTTCGAGAAAAAACAAAAAAAAAGTACATCAGTAAAGTACTAGTACCCGAATTTTTCCAAACACGAGACCTGGAACAATTTCACATATTGATCGATCAAATCAAAGACCAAGCCGATTATCACTGTACGCTAAATTATGCATTGGGCATGAGATTCCAATGAAGATTAATTAATTATGCTCGCTATCCATCTGGGTCAGAGTGAGAGAGAGATTTGATGGATGGAGGGATTTGATTATTCCCTCTCACTCTACTTAACAATAAGATTTATACATATTAAACATATAAATTAAACAATGTACGATTCGATGGTGTTTTTTCTTTAATTTCTTTTAGATCAATAAAATTATATTCCTTTCATTTCACTTAAAGTTTATTTAAGAATCAAAAATAAATATAAAATTATTTCTCGTTTATTAATTATCATAAAGCCCTCGGTTCTTGGTGTAGTGGTTAGCGTACTGGCCATTTGTACCAATGGTCGCGGGTTCGCGTCCCTTGACATGCGACAATTTATTTCAATTGGATTGGCTACCAATCTAATTCAAATAAATAGAGAAGGGGTCTAAATGGTCTTCGATGCCGAAAAAGCCCTTAATATAAAAAAAAAAAAAATTATCATAAAATATTAAATTTTTAATTTTCGAATTAATTAAATCTCGTATTCTTTTTTTTAAATTAATTTTTAAATGTTCATTGAATATTAATATTTTATTCAAATATATAGGCCTACATCTTGAAAAATATTAAAATTTTTTCGGATAAAAAAATTGGAGAAACGAACAAAGTGCATAGAGCTCAAAGGAGACTACTTTGAAAAATAAAATAATTTTTTATCCAAAAACCTGTGTTTCATTCAAAAAGTCAAGGACTTATTGAGTCTCGCCATTCCATTCAAAGATCCAAGGAATAAATTTTGAATTTTAGTCAAGACTAATATACTGATGTACAGAATATGTATGTATATTTATCTCAATATAGATACATTTTCAATCAGCCAATCACTGGGATTCGTAATTATTATTAAGAGAAGGAAGAGTAAAGAACCATCTCTATTTTTTCTCATTCTGTTGGTTGATTGCAAATAGAAGCTATTAAATCAAACAGTAAAAAAAAAGATACTCTTAAATTAGCTCCTATTCAAAAAAAAAAGGTCTTTCTCTCTTTCTCTCTCTTGCCAAACATGCCAAGTGAGGAAAGGAGCCAACAACAGATGCGTCTATTGAACTGAAAACATTGTTAATTGACACTCTCAGAGAGGGGAGTAATTACTATTTGCTTCCAATAACGATATATATCCCTCTGAATATACAAAAGACAACACATTTAACATTTAAAATATATGTGACTCGACGCGAAGCCCCCGGTTGAACCCCGCCTGTTGAATGACCCGTTTACGTTTACACACAGCGCTCGCGACTGGCGTGATGTGCAAACGCTGCTATAGTAGTAATTATTAAATTAATATTGTTTATTAAATCCACTCATCCAAAATACTCAATTTATTTATACAATTTTTATTTTTTCTAAATAATATACCATGGTATATACCAATGATAAGCTTATATCACTGTTAAAAATTTTCTTAATATCTCGACTACTTAACCTACTTTGTTAAGAATATCATACTTTTTTAAGCTACTTAAATTTTATTCATATTTTTTTACTTAATAAACTAGTTTATGAAATTGATTTCACAAACTGGGTATATTAAAATTCATATTTCCTTGACTGACTCCATTCCATTATTTATATATATATATATTTTTTTAAACACTTCCACTTTTTTCCCATTCACACTTCACATTCACACACACATACACACAGTTTTTGGCACTTAGGCCATATAAGTCTTTAAACGATAACCGTTATTATGAAAATATAAATATCGGGATCCAGGCATTCTTATTTAAGCCATTTGGAATCCAAATTGCTTAAATAAAATCATCGGACTGCCTGATGACCGAACCCGCTACTTTTGGTTAGCACGCTAACCCCTACACCAAGCCCCGAGAACTATTTATATTTGTAAAATAAAAAATACCATTCAAAAATGTGAAATAATTCCAAAAAAATTAATTTTCAATTAATTATAAATCTTTTAATAAATAAATAAAAATGATGTTTATTTATTTTCTTAGAGAAGAAAGATGTCTGTCTGTTTGTCTGCCAAAATACTTAAATGAAGTGAGTGAGCGAGTGAGTTTTCATAATTCAGAACGATGATGAAGACACAATGAAAATAGAGAGATTGTATTTTTAGATTAGAAAAAATAAATACACTTAGAATTTTAAAACGTTTCATCTTCATTGTTTAAATTCTTTTCTCATCTCTGAATTGAGAGGAATACAAACAAAAGGCACAAGTAGGGAATGAAAAGAATGGGATTTGTAATTTTTAATTTTTAATTATCCTAATTAAATCTAATATTTGTTTTAATAATTAAAATTTTAATTAATATTCTTTAACTTTATTTACTTTGGAAAAACACTTATTTTAAAGTGGCCCTGAGACGGTCAATTAAAATTGACAATTGTCAATTTTATGTAGCTACAATTATGAATTAAAATTATCATTGCTGTTTGGCGAGCAATTGTCAAAACGATTGTCATTTGCTAGTTACACTATCAATCGCCGTCAATCGCGTCAATTGTCTCCAAAACGGTCAAGTCGCATCAATTATATCATTGACAATTGCAATTGTCAATTTTATTGATCGTCTCCGGGGGCCTTAAGGTCAATTTCCACTAGACGTGCCGTGCCCCTGCAGATATAGGCCTCGGCGCGGCCGTTGGCGGCCACGGCATGGCCGAAGGCAATTTCTATTAGACGTGCCGTGCGATGTCGAAGGCCGTTTTCGTTCGAGGGACTGTTGGCAGACGACACGGCGCGTCTAGTGGAAATTGAAACGTCTTATCCAATGCTATTTAAATAGCAAGTCCGTTTGTGCGATTACGGCCGACGGCACGACCTAGTGGAAATTGGCCTTTATTCTCCATTTGAATAAAAAAAATCTGGCGTGACTGGTCACACACAGCACATAACATTCTCTTACTTTCGGCAAATGAAAGTTTGTTCATTGTATTATTTAATTGAATTGATTTCTGAAGCGCGAAAACCCTAGAGAAAGAGGAAGAGAATCCCTTAGGAAGAGGGAGATTTCAGGCGGTGGTGGGGAGAATGTTAACTCTCGCTTATCTCGAACTCCACTCACTATTGCACAGACAGAGCTCCTGTACTTTTCAATAAGACTCATTTCGAGTTGAAGATTTTCAACTGACGGGAATTCATTGGGACGGAGCATCTCTTCTTCCCTCCACAGCTCTAAATTTACTACCCTTATTCACTACCAATCCAGGTGAACGCATTCTTTTTGCAACAGGAGTAACTAGTGAATCTACTTTATAAAATAAAAGACCGGAATAATTGAAAATCTGATGTTACCGGATGCAGAGCATTTAACTTTCAATTACCGTGGATACAGATTTCAATGTTGACATATAAATTTTATTTAGTAGGCTATCATCAGCAGTACATTAGATGTAAAATTTATAAAATATTTTTATATTATTTTATCATTGCAACAACTATTTCTCTTATTTTTCCAATGAAGTAAAAGAGTAAAGTGTATTTCTTATTAATTTTAATCAAAATCGTTAAGCGGCCCATAATGCTCAGGGCCCACATCTTGTGGGTACGTGGATGGCAACCACGAGCTACCCGAGCTGGGACTGGCAGTCCTTCTGCTCTTTACGTGTCTGTCCCTTCCTTCTATATTTTCAACAGACGTCAGTCCGCGCGACGGGCCGGCCTGTTCTATTTCTTCTGGTCGCTAAAACTCATTCCGCCGACTCCGCATCCCGGGAATAAGGCTGGAAAGAAAAAGAGTTAAGCGGCCCATACACGCACAGTTTTCCGGTGCGAATATCTGAGTAAAAAACTGTACAGTTATCTGAATGAAGGAATGTGGGCTACTTCAATTTTTCCATCAGTCTTGCTTTTAGTTCCCTCAGTTTTTTCGTGCAGTGTGTATCAAATCCCACTCCCGATCTTTTTTAATTCTTTTCTAAAAGCGGATCGAAGGTTGTTAATTTTTTTAACAACACTGAGACAGCGTTGATTCTCTGAGACAGTCTCGATTCGCATCAAGATACAACGGTTTCAGTTTATCGTTCAACACTTCCTGTGTGGCCGCTTTTTTCACGGGATTTGAATACGAGTATATTTGAATACGAGCAATATGAGTATCGTCTCACAATTCAGGCAAATTAGGGTAGGCCTCGATAAAACCCAGAAGGTCATCTTTTTTATTCATCATTATGAAACAGATGGGCAACACGCTCAAGCGACACATGCAGAACTGCAGAAACTGAGAAAATTGCATAGTTTATCTGTGCAATAGTCGAAACTTTTACACAGGCCGCTGGCCTGCACAAAAATCTGCGTGACTTGCGGAGTTTCAACAGTTTATCGCTGAGACATGACGTCACACGTAATAAACTGCGAAGTTTAACTGTTTCTATATGGGCCGCTTTAGAGAGAATTTTGAGAAAGTGGAAAAAAAAATTGAAAAATTATAGCAGTAAAGTACTAATAGGCCCATATTTTGGCCTATTTTGTTCAAACGCTTCGTGCTTTGTGCCAGGGTGGGACCTAACTTAAATATCAAATTCAACCTCCTCTTTTCGTTCTTGAGATATTTTGTTCACAGACCGACCTACAGGCTATTTTACGGGACTCACTTTTACTTTCTCTTATCTATATATTTTGGATTCATAAAATGTATTTCCATCAAAATCTCGACATCAATTTTTGACGTCAATGCAATATTTCCTCTCTATATTTTAAAATACAGTATTTAGGTAAGAGAAAGAAAAATTGTCAATAAAAAAAGAAAAATTTGTTGTTTGTTTAGTTTTTGATAGAGATTCAATTAGACGACTATGTGGTTGTCCTCGGACTTGCGCCCTCCACATTGCTTATTAAATAATTTTCATTTTAATAATTAAAATAAAATGTGCAGCATTACATCGGAAGAGAGATTAGATGACATGTCAATATATAAATATCTAATTATATATTAATTTAAATTATATTCATTGAAATATGAAATGAAATGAGAGAGAGAGAAATTTTAATTTTAATTAAATGTTAGATTTTATTTTATTTCAAATATTTTGACATATGTAATACCTAACAAAACGTTACATAATTTAATTAATTATAATATTAAAAATATAAAGTAAACCTCAAATCCTTTTGTTACAAATATAAAATTAGAATGCGAATTATGTGACAAGGTTTGAAATAAAATCTGTCTACCGGATATGAATAACTTTGTTATATTTTATTTTTACTTTCACTTACCTATATGTATATGTTAATATACAAATATATATATAGAGAGAAAGTATTGGATCCATGTCAAAAAATCGATTTCGAGATTTTGATGGATATACACGTTTGAGGTCCCCTGAATCCAAAAAAGTGGTTTTCGCGATATGGTCTGTCTGTGTGTGTTCAATTTAAAACATGAAGCATTTGAGCTAGGGAGGGTAGAAATTTTATATTTAAGTTATTTCAATCCCCCTAGGGAGTTAAAATAAGGTTTTAATCAAATTTTGCCAAAGAGTACTAATACTTTACTGATGTACTTTTTCAGTTTTTTTAGATTTTCTCAAAATTCGCTCAAAACGATTTTGATTAAAGTTCGTAATCAATTATTTTTTAGATTCTTTTTAAAATGTATATTCTCATTTGCTCTCAAAATTGTTTGAAGCACACTTTATTCTTCGACTGACGTCCTTTATTTAGTAGCAGATATTTCGCTGCAGATGCACACAATATGCACTACTGCAATTTCGCATTGGACACAGAACGGTCACTGATTATAGAAGGCACCTAATGTTCTAATATAACGCTTCTGGGCGCATTTAAAACAAATAGACCAAGCGCCCTTTTACATCCTCTCGGCGCTGAAGATGATGCATGTCATGTTCATCGAAATATCTGCCAAATAAAGGACGTCAGGTGGAACGATAAACTGCTGGTTAATTGTTCTCCAACCCCATTATGAAAA